>CAIGRP010017598.1:0-19297 GCA_903798385.1 Fraxinus cuspidata
TGTAATATTTTGAAAATTTTAGGACTATAATTGCAATTAATTAATTATTGATTTTTTCTTTCTTTTCTTTTTGTTTCATTTGAATAGAATGGTAAAAACATCATTTTATAGGAAAAATGGTTGAAAATGACATTTTGCGCAATCAAATGTGGAAGGTATGGGTGAAAATGCCAAAAAATGAAATGTATGGGCGTTTTGCACAATGACATTGTAAGGCATGGACGTTTTGTGCTATTTACCTCTCGAGGATTTATTTCAAGTAACCTTTTTTGCACACCTCTATGTCTCCCGCTCATGTTAGCTCGATTGTCATACCCTTGACCTCTTATATTATCAATATTAAGCTCAAGATTCCTTAACACATTTGTAAGCTCAGAGAAAAGTTCAAGTCCTGATGTATCATCCACCTTCAAAAATTCAATCCAATATTCTTGTANTGTCTCCCGCTCATGTTAGCTCCATTGTCATACCTTTGACCTCTTATATTATCAATATCAAGCTCAAGATTCCACACATTATTGAGCTCAGTGAAAAGTCCAAATCCTAATGTATCATCCACCTTCAAAAATTCAATCCAATATTCTTGCACCATCGACGAGTGTATTAAATAGTCCACGCAAAGATATTTCTTTATTTCCTGTATTTTTTTAAGTTCGTTGAAATGCTGTAAATAACTTATTTTTTCCTGTATTTTTTTAAGAATAAATAAATATTTGGACGAGGTGTTATAATTATTAGAAGATCGAAGATAAAAATTCGACGAAAAAAATTAAGAAAACAATTTCTACAATGAGCGAAGACTGATGAGCACAACTACTATTAAAATATAGTGTATCAAATAAATCTTGTGTTGGCAATATAACCAATTAATTACACTTATAATTATTCATTTTGATCATAATTTTGATAAAAGTCGCTTTATGGGTGTGTGAGTATGTGATACATCACAACAAAAAGGTTGCGCCTCCAATGGGTTCCCTCATACGGTCGAACATATTCTAAAAGGAATAATAGCAGAAAACACCCCTAAAAATGTTTCCATTTGTGATATACTTCCTACCTATTGAAAATTGTAGAAAACCTCATATGTGAAACATTTTGTGCGAAAACCCTTTATCGTCAAATTTGCCACTAAAAACAATAAAAATGTCAAAATTAAAAAGTAATAATTGCAATTTTTGTCTCCAATTTTTTTACTCTTTTACAAATTATACTTAATTTTTTTTATATACCAACCACAATCTCAAACCTTTAAAATTTTATTTTTCACCCCCACCACTCATCTTCTTCCCCAAAATTTTATCATTTTATTTAATCAATTCCAAAACCCTCCTAAATTTCTCACCTCAAAGTCCTCATTTTTTCTTCTCATTTCCAACTTTAAAATCATCCTAATCTAATAATTACCATTTTTTTCTTTTTGATCACGTCAAGTATGATGATTATTTCACAGTTTCACAATGACTTGGAGGTGGGTTTTTAATGTTCAGTGCAATGAAAGATTTTATTTTTGTTTTGGAATTCTTATATATCATTTGATTGTTGTCATGATTATTGGGATTATAATACGGCCGTAGATTGTTTCATGATGTTAAGGATTTGAATTTTTTTTTCCTTTTCAAATGCATTCTAGTTGCACATCTGAACCTTCCATGGACAATGTTAAGAAAAATTTGTACTTCTTTGGTTCACCTCACAAGTTTTTTCATATAAATTTTGTATTCCGAACAAAAAATTATTTGGAAGATAAAAAAAAATTGTAGTAGGAAGAGTGTTGGTTTGCATTTATGCCTACTTAGTTGTTGGATTGAGTGATATTATAATTTGCAGTTCCCCAAATCCTCATAAGAATACAGCAGAAAGTTTTAAAAGTTTGGGATGAGAAGAAGAAATGAGAAATTTGGGGTGAAAGATTTATGAGAGTTTTGGAATAGATCAAATAAAATATTAAAGTTTTGGGGAAGAAGATGAAGTGGGGTGGGATGAAAAATAAAGTTTTAAATGTTTGGAATTGAGGTGGTACATAAAAAAAAAAGTTGGGTATAATTTTACTGTTTTTTACGGCAAATTTAACAGTATTGGATTTTTTGCACAAAATATTTCAAATGGGGAGGTTTTCTGCGATTTTTAATAGGTATGCGATATATTGCAAATAGAAATGTTTTTATAGAGTTAAATCATATTCTGAAAAATGATTAACAAATTAGTTTTACTTTTACATGATTCAACATATAAAATTTAATTCAAATTTTGTTACAAGAAAGAGGCGGAACCAAAGACGAATTTTAAGGAGGTTTAATACCGTTGTCAAGTGAAATTTATTTAGTCCTTGTATGGTATTTTTAGTCGACTTTGCTAAAAGTTGAAGGAATATATAGTTAAAAAGTTGATATAAATTATGGATTCTATAAAATAAGTGAATGAAAATGAATTTGAAGAGAATGATTTTTAAAAATTTGGGATCAAATATGAACTTAATCTTATAATTCATTTTTTTCAGTGACAATCTTATAAATACTGGATAAAAAAATAAAACAAGCAACATAGTAAAATAAGCCATGTTTGGTGTGGCTTAAAATTATGATAAAATTTTAAGTCAAAGTCGATAGTAAATTTTAATCATGCATGTCATGAAATTCACAAATTTTATCATTTTTTTATTAAAATCTGATAAAATTTTGATTTACGACATAATTTAATTGTTTTGACAAAATAATTATTTACTTTAAATTTCAAATCTTATATTTCAATGTCCCATCTGAAATTGGATATAATTATCATTATCGCGTAACTTATATTCCATTTTGGAACGTGTAGTTTTTTTTTTTCTTTTAATAATATTTTCTTATTCTTTTTCGAGCATCTGTCCGTTGATTAGGCTCACATGTTTTCAATATAAAACTAATAATTGTAATTAATTCTTAATTTATTTGGTCTATATTTTGAATTTCTATGGATTTCCCCAATGTTCTAGAAATATAACAAGTGAGTCCATCGACGTTTTATTTGTATCAAATTTACCCTTAACCTTTTGCTTTTATGGCAATTGTGTGCCAAAAAGACAATCTGTCCATTATGTTGAATACTATTGTCATATTTATATTGACACCACGGTATTTTATAAGTGCACTATATTTTAATTACAATTAAAGCCCATAATCTATACTTTATTATCAAACTTATATCCTTGACTTTGTTCAATGCACTCTTATCATCAATCTTTCATTAATTAACATATCTTGTCTTATGACAATTTCATGAGCGTAACAAAACATATTTTTCCCTCTCATTTTAAAATAAGAAAAAAAACAAATGAAAACGTGGGATTAAAAAATCACCCTTTTAGAGCATGGAAATATAATTTTTGAACGAAGAGCAAAAAGTGCTAAGTAATGGAAGGCCAGTGATAAGAATGCAATGAAAAAAATTTAGGTACATAAGTGTGTCAATAAGTAAATATATGGGATTGTGATGTAATTATAGGATGTGTTTGGGCCCTTTTTATTTTTTATTTTTTTTTGCTGAAAGATGAGTTTAGTAGTAGTTAAATTTTGGATAATGTGTGATTATAAAGTATGAAAAAATTTTGAATTTCTGTGCAAAATATTTTATTATGAGAATTTATTGTTGAAAATAAGTTTGGGAAATAATAGACTTTAGATGATGAGTACAAACATAGGCGTAATGTGGGAGATTTAGTCTAGTTGAAGTTTGAATGTTGAGACATTCAAATTTAGAGAGAATCATCACAAATTAAAATAGTTGTTTTCATTAGTTAAATCAAACCAAATTTGAGAGGGAAATAAAAAAGTGTGTTGTGAAATCGATCTTATAATAAACATGTATGGTGAGAAATTGAAAACAAAAATTTTGGAGCCTGCACATTACTAGAGAGCAAGGAAAAAAAGTGATCATCGAGGGTCGGGATATAATAAATCTAAAGGTTTATGATGATTGAATTGACTATGCATACGCATACATTGATCGAACATTAGATAAGTAAAAATTCATTTTGATAGCATGATTTAGAAATCTTTTATGAATTGTTCGAACAATTTAAAAAATGAGAGGCAAGATGACAAGCTTTTTAACGAATGATCATGCTATATGTACATAAATATTGTCACATTGATTTACACACCATGTGAGTTGGTTGATTTTAATATATTGATCTTGACAATACTTTTTCTAATCAATTGTCATTTTTTTGACATATTGAAGGTAACAATCAAAGTGTACACTTTGCGTGTACAAGTAATTTAATCCTTTAACGAATTGATTGTTATTTTGTTTGCTTGTGTGTTGAGTAGAAAATATTGTTCAGGACGAACAAGATTTTAAGTTTGAAGGAATTTAATAATTGCATTTTACACTCTTATTCATGCATTGAAAATCGATAAAATATAGCTAAGAGTTTATATTTATCTAATAAATATATAGGAGTTGATTTGTAGCAATTTGAGGTTAACTCGATTGTATGTGATCAATAAGAACCTAATTGGGTGGATATTTACGTAGTTTTGTTAGTTGGAGTTTATTTGAAGCAATAAGAGGCTAACTTAATTGTACTTGATCAATAATGAGCATTAAGATAGCAATCGGAGGAGAAGGATTTCAAAACATAAACTAGAGAGAAAAGAAAACAGAGAAAATAGTAGGGAGAAGATGAAGAAGCTAGGTTTCAAGATTATTCTAGGAAGAAAGCGATTTTTGGGTTCAAGATCTTTCATCATTTTCTCTCTCTCTTTTTTTTTTTTGTATTAAACCTGATGGTATCCTCCAAATCTTTTTTAGGGAGTGTTTGAGCCCACATTATTTTGAAAGAATATATTCTGGAATAGTAGATTAATGGAGAATATGTGGTTGAAAAAGAAAGAAAAGTTATCGATGTGATGGAAAATATTATTTTATTGAATAATGTGTGGTTGAAAATGAATAGAAGAATAAGAATGGAAATTTTAATGTGTACCAAACAGGGGCTTAAATTTTTCTTTTGGGTAATTAGCACACGACGCCAATATCTTTCACTATTATCATGGAAAATGTCGTTATCTTTCCCTTTTTTGGTATTTTTATCATTATTTTCATATTTCATTGCTCAAAAGGTTATTTTCATCAATTTTTTCAATTAAAAGCGATAAAAAAACGAATATACCCTCATATTTAAATAAAACAAAAAGAAAAATAAAGAATTAATTACAATCAGCCCAATTTTTTTATAAAAAAAGTGTAAACGAGTCCCAAATAAATTAGTAAAATAGTGATTAGTACATAATGTCATTACATTTCACTATCATGGTGGAAAACGTCATTAGTTTTCTTTTTTTTTTTTGACATTTTCACAATTATTTCCACATTTCATTGCGCAATACGTTATTTTTATCCATTTTTTCAAATAAAAAGCTGTGAAATGACGAATATATTTTCCTATTTAAATAAAAGAAAAATAAAAATAAAGAACTAGTTGCAACTATAGTCTCAATTTTATTTGAAAATACGCAAATGAGTCACAAATAAATTAGTAAAAGGGTAATTAGAACATAATGTCCATACATTTCACTATTATCGTGAAAAACATCATTACATTTCAATTTTTGACTTTTTTACTCTTAATTACACATTTAGTTGTGCAAATCATTATTTCTATCAATTTTCATCTAACTTCTCAATAAAAAATTGTGAAATGACGAATAATAAGAACATAATATACTCCGTAGTTTGAAAATTTGTATTCCATTTTTAACATGGCGCACAATTAATCCTAAATTCAACAACCAAACAATGAAAATCCTAGCTAAAAACGAAAAATAAAAAATAAAAAAAAATCAAATGTTAAAGCAAGTGTTACACCATGCTTAACAAGGAATAATGTAACGGCGATGATTTGATGTGACACAACAATATATAAGATTGATAAGATTAAATCTTATCAATCTTATATATTGTTATATATAGTAGGAGTCCCGTTTCACTTAAATTATGTCATAAGCTAGCAACTCGTGTTGAGTTAGTAGCTAATTAAGCACATGTTTCGTGGGGGATTAAAAATCAGTTTTTTAGTAAATTTTGATAAAAACTGGTGAGATGTGTGGTTGAAAAGTTGTGGGTCTCATAAATATGTGATTGAAATTAGTTGTTAATTTTGATTTAGATTAAAATTTTAATTTTAATTTTTAGCAAACAGGGGCTAAATATATAAAAGAACAATTGACTTGAACCATTTTAGTTTTCGACCGAGCTTATGTTTGTTTATTTAATGTTTATAAATTATTGATAATTGATCAATTTTTTTTCCACATATTTCGTAAGACTCATAAGTATTATTTTCTTATTCGATACTTTATTTTATCCAGGATGGGAAATTACAAGAAGAAGTCAATGCTAATCTTTTCAAAATTTTAAAAATTAAAACATCCCATTTTCCAAAATTTAAAAAAAGAGGATAGAAAGAAAATTTTCAAATAAAATGACATTTAATTTTTTGTTTTTCATTTTATTAACATTTCGGTGAGGGTATATTCCTTTCTTAATGAACTCCCTCCCAATTCCCGTTTGCCCTTTATACCAAAATCATATTCCTTTCTCCTTTGTCCAAAGTAAAGAATTCTTTTCCCCCTTTCCTTTCCCATCTTTATATGGTAAATTTCACTCGACTTCGCAAAATTTTAATGGAGTTACTAAACTTTAATACATCTCAATTAAATAACTGAAATTTAGTTGTAATTTCAAATTTCACAAGACTTTCACCTTCCAAATTGATGAAAATTGCTTAATTGATAATCATATTGCAATAGATCTTTCACTTAATATTTCCGTGTCATGTGAAAATGAATAGTCATCACCATAACTTTCATTTTACTAATTATTTTTCTCGTAGCGATTATGTGAAACCTTAATTACGATGACTAGCAAGTAACATTAAGCAACGTTTTGTCACCTTGGAGGACAATAAATGATAAAATGTGTGTCCAAAATTTGGAACTCCATTGAAGATTAATGACATACTGAGACAGATTAAGATTTATTAATCCAATTGATTCGAACTATTATATTTTAATTTTCAATTTTAAATCACTTGAGAGTGATCTAGAGGTGTAAACTGCTCGATTTAACTGATTTTTGCAGATTTTCAAACCAAATTAATTTTAATGATTAAGAGTGTGTTTGAACCACATTATTTTGGAAGAATGTATTTTGAAATAATAGATTGATGGAGAATGTGTGGTTGAAAAAAATGAAAAGTTATTGATGTGATATAAAAAATTATTTTATTGAAAAATGTGTGGTTGAAAATGAGTAGAAGAATGAATGAAAATTTTAATATGACTCAAACAGAGGCTAATTTTTTTTTAAACATAACTGCTTAAATCTAACGATTTGGTTTTAAATCTCAATTTGATAGTATATTTTTTTTGTTTGCCTTATCGTAGCTAATTCAACGACTATACAACATTTTCATACTTTATTGATGAAAAACTATATATATCAAACGATAAATTTATTATCATATATATTTTTGTTCGCTCTATCGTAACCCATTTTTATATAAAGATTTTAATAATTATATTTTATTTTGGAGGTTAAAGCTGTAATATACCAATCTAATTTATTGTAAAAATTTAGTTCCGGTTTGATTTGTCGTTATTTCGAAAAAATATTATTTTGAATAGTGATTTTTTCGAAAGTGTCCGATTAAAAAGTAGAAAGAAAGTTTTAAATTAATGTATAAAACAATTTATTGTGTGACTATATAGTTAAAATAAGTACGAGAATTAAAAAGTTTTGTTTACTTAGCTTAAATTTATTTTATTTTATTTTTTATTTTCTATTTCCAGTTTGACTGTTTATGCACCGCAAAAGAATCAGCTCCTCTTTTACGTTGCCCTTTGCACAAATCTCATATATTATAATCTATATATCCATTAACACTGCACCCGCATTTCTTACTTTGTGATTTTGAAAACCCTAGTTATTTTTCTACTCTTTTTTCCCGATTTAGATTGAAATCAATCGATTTTAGCTGAAGAATCAGTTAAGGGGATAAGATGGATGAAGAGTACGATGTGATAGTGCTTGGGACGGGTCTCAAAGAATGTATTCTCAGCGGTCTCCTCTCTGTTGATGGTCTCAAGGTTAATTTCCTTATTTTTTGTTTTTATTTTGAGAAATCAAATGTTCGGAGATCATTGTGATTGGGATTTATTTGTTTATTTATTTACGCTCGGATAATTGGGGTAACATTGAGAAAATTATTCGATATGGCTGGTTTATATTTCGTTATTTCGAGATCGGACTTGTATTGATGTCTGCTGGATTTTTGATCTGTTTAGTATTGAGTGCTTGCAGTTGTTAATTAATTTAAGATTTGCTGAAAGGATATTGTAATTCGAGGTTCAAAAGTTGATATGAATCAATTAGGTCCCACCAAACAACTATTCATCGTTATTTATTAGCGATTCACGTTCGATGTTAATCGGAATGATTTTATCGATGATGTGATCAAGTAATATTTAAGGAAATGGTTATAATTTTGTTTGCGCATTTTAGATCCACCAGGTTGAGTTCAATATCCAGGCGATTAGCTAGAATTTGGTAATGATAACTTCAAGTTGAGATAAAATTTATGATTAATGACGTGGGACGGGATCTGTTGTGACTTAAATACTAAAATGCATGTCTATTGTAAATTAAGTGCACGTTGACTCAATGTGAGTTTCTTTCGCACTTTCATCTTTTGTTCACAAGTGAACAATAGTTGATATGGACATTATTTGCCTTTGAGATTTGACTATTTGAGCAAGAATTTTTAGTACAGTCGTACATGTTAAGTAATGGGTTTTCACGTGGGTTGTCTATCCATTTGTATTCATTTAGCTGGATAATGTTTTGTGAAAACTTAGACATAGACACACTGATGCTTAGCCCTTTTTCAATTGCCTTGGTTTGTTGCAAAGAATGCTTAGTAAAGTAAGAGAAGATGTAAATGAGTTTTGACTTAATTTTTGTCAAGTCCATTTGGGATATAATCATTTTGTTTTGGTTTGATATACTTTTGTTTATCATTTGCTTTTTTGTGGTTCTTAATCTCATTTATCTCAAGTTTTGTGAACTACAGTGCTTAGATCAAATTTTGAGTCTTGTAAGTTCCATAAGGTGATGATTAAGGAAAGAGGTTGTAGAATAGCTGAAGTGATATTTCCATAAGACCATGTGGGATATGTGACTGATAGTTTGTACATTATTCATGTCTATGTTTATGCCTTTTTTTTTTTTGCAATTAAGCCTTGTTTGATCTCCATTATTTCAAAAAGTACATTTTTCTTTCTCTTCTTTTCAACCACACATTCTTCAATAAAATAATATTACATGCAAACCCAAAACCTTTTCTTATTTTTCAACGACACATTCTCCGTCAATCTACTATTCCAAAATACATTTTTAAGAAAAATTGGGCTCAAACAGGCAGTATTTTAACATTTTCTCTTTACTCCTGTGTAAATTCTAAATACTATTTATGGCTTACATATTTTATCTAGCAGAACCTGAACTTTAAACCTTTGGTTATTAGGTCCTGCACATGGATAGGAATGACTATTATGGTGGAGAGTCTACTTCACTTAATCTTATTCAGGTACTCGTTTCTTTTATATTTGCAAGAGATGTAATTCACATAAACACCCTGTGCCCCTGTTGTCCCTGCTCCCTTTGCTGGAATAAAGTGCACTATATGTGTTATTCTTTTTATGGAAATTATTATTACACAGCTCTGGAAGAGGTTTAGAGGAAGTGATAAGCCTCCAGCTCAATTGGGTTCTAGTAGAGATTATAACGTCGACATGATTCCAAAGGTTTATATTTGACCTGATATCTGTTTAAATATCCTGTACTGCAGTCCTTTTTATAATTCTACTCTGATTAGTATATTTTATGATTCCTCAGTTCATTATGGCAAATGGTGCTCTAGTACGAGTCCTTATTCATACTGATGTTACTAAATATTTGTATTTCAAAGCCGTTGATGGAAGCTTTGTCTATAATAAAGGAAAGGTATAATCGTTTCTGACTAATATTTAAAACTGCCTTCATTGGGATATAGTTTTTTAGTTTCTTTCACGTAAAATCACTGAATATCACTGTATTTTTTACCATAATGCAACAGATTCACAAGGTTCCAGCGAATGACATGGAGGCTCTCAAATCTCCTCTCATGGGTATTTTTGAAAAGCGTCGTGCTCGAAAATTCTTCATATATGTCCAAAACTACCTTGAAAATGATCCTAAAACACACGAAGGGATGGATTTGACAAGAGTCACAACTAGAGAGCTGATTGCGTACGCTCTCAATCTTACCCTTTCCTCATCATAGCATCGTGTTATATATGCTTTGAAGCTGCCTAAGTAATCTTAATGTCCTTGTCTGAAGAAAGAAAATCTTATACGTAGCATGTTAGAACAGCTATTCTCATACGAGGAAACAAAATGTTATTTTGATAGACCACATTATATGCATGAAATCCTCTTTCTCTTACTCTTGACAAGTGAGCTTAGAACTCTTATGCTTATGGAACTTTGAACATCTAACAGAAAGTATGGCCTTGATGACAACACTGTGGACTTCATTGGCCATGCATTGGCTCTCCACAGAGATGACCGCTACTTAGATGAACCAGCGCTAGATACCGTGAAGAGGATGAAGGTTCTTTGTTTGCTCCCAAGAAACTCTTTAGTTTTCCTTTTGATGTTAGTATTTGGGATTCTTAAAAAGTTATCGAGTTTGTGTTCTTCTTTTGTTTCCAATCAATTGCCAGCTTTATTCCGAGTCTATAGCACGTTTTGCTGGAGGATCACCATACATTTATCCTTTATATGGCCTAGGAGAGCTTCCCCAGGTTAGCCTCTTTCTTCTCTGTAATTGCACTTCCCATTCCTTATTTTCTTATGCAATAGATTATTTGCTGATTTATAACTTCTTCTCTTCACTCTTCTCCCTCTACCTAATATTTTCATGTCTCTCTTTCTTTCCCCATGTGTTTTTAGGCATTTGCTCGTCTTAGTGCTGTGTATGGTGGGACCTACATGTTGAATAAGCCTGAGTGCAAGGTATTTGCTTCATATCTCTTACTCCTTTCTCTCTTTCTGTTCCTTTTCCCTTTCGAACGCATCTCCTGTTTAAATACATTAGAGAAAAAATTGGACATTAAGAGGCATCCTTTTCCTCTTTGCTTATCACTTATTTATAAGACCGAAAGAATATGTATAGTTTTACTCCTGCAGTGGTCATGGCTATTTATGTTATTACTTGTGTAATTGTTTTCTTCCATTCTCGCCTCTCTCATGTTTTGTTTATTCTTTTTAACTTTGTTTTGATGTTATTTTTGTATCTGTTGTGGTTGTTATGAACTTCTTGTTAGGAAATATTGTTGATTTGATGTTATTATCACTGTCACTGTAGCATGCAAAATTGTCGTTTTTCTTCTGTTATATCTGTTGTTGGTTATTCATCTTTCCCTCTTTTTTGGCATGGATCCTTTGTCGTAAGCCTGAAACAATATTTCTCAAATGCTAGGTAGAGTTTGACGAGGAAGGAAAGGTGATTGGTGTTACATCAGAGGGGGAAACTGCTAAGTGCAAGAAAGTTGTATGTGATCCTTCCTACCTGCCTAACAAGGTAAATCTCTTTCTGAATTTTGTGTTGGTGGCTTCTATCTCATAAACGATTTGTCCTAATAACTATACTTCCGTATCTCCATCTAAAAGTACTTTTCAACCGGTTATGAACTCTAATATATATTGTCTGTGTTATAGCAGATGCATGCTATGTAGACTTCATTATGGTTCCAAGCACTACCACTAGATTCCTTCTCTGTAAACCTGAATATCCATATACCACCATTTGTCAATAACTTGAGGAATATTGCAGGTTAGGAAGGTTGGCAAAGTTGCAAGGGCCATTGCAATCATGAGCCACCCAA
The DNA here is from genome assembly GCA_903798385.1 of Fraxinus cuspidata. Taxonomy (NCBI): domain Eukaryota; kingdom Viridiplantae; phylum Streptophyta; class Magnoliopsida; order Lamiales; family Oleaceae; genus Fraxinus; species Fraxinus cuspidata. Next base: position 11,973 of record CAIGRP010017598.1, read on the forward strand.
TTCCAAATACCAGCGATTCTCACTCAGCACAGGTTATTCTGCCTCAGAAACAGTTGGGTCGCAAATCAGATATGTGAGTAATCTTATAAGTGAAGGCTAAAAAGATTAATTACATAGTTTATTAGTTATCTTCAATGGAAACTCTGGCCATAAAGAATAATTAGCTGGTTTATTAGTTCTTTTCAAGGTTCCTTTTATTAGCTGGTTTTGACTGATTGAATTGAGTGGTTGAGATAAGAGTTAAACAAGCATTGAAGGACGTTAAAGATAGATTAAAGTGAGCAGAAACTCAGATGGTGAAATAGCCATTGTGGTTTTTGCGTAATTTTATGGTCAGATTTTTAATTTACATTATCTTTTAGGAAAAATTACACCTGGAGTCCCAACCTTTTGCTTATAGTTGCTCTTGTTCCGGCAACCAATTTTGCTATCCATTTTGGGTCCCCAACTTTCAATTTTGTTATATTTCGATCCTCAGTGGACAGAAAAAAATGGATAAAGACAAATAATTTTAGTTAACAAATAGAAGAAATGTAAATGAAAATAAAATATAAGGAGTAAAATAAGAATAATCCCACAATCACCATCCCTCTGGCTTCCATTTCCCCTCCTTGCCTCGGTTGCCTGCTTCCCTCCATCCCCCATTCTACTGGTTCTCCACTCCAAACATTCCCCAAATCCCGTGTTCCCTCCATTTCGCCTACTCCCTGCCTGGATGGCAGTTTAAGGGTGTTTGAAGGTTAGGGAAGAAGGGTTTGAAGAATTTGTTTTTCTTTTTAACTTTTTCCTTTTCTGTTTTCTTTTATTCCTTTTTTATATATCTTTTGTTTGATTGAAAATAAGAGTCTAATTGTCTTTTCAACCAAACTTTTGACTTTTTAAAGGCCAAATTGATGGTTCTATATACTGGGGACCCAAGCGCTACAAATTATCGCCCCCAGTACCTAGAAAATGTAGTTGGGGGACCCAAGTGCTATATTAAGCAAAAGTTGGGGAATGGAGGTGTAGTTTTCCTGTTCTTTTATTTAAGGGCAGCATCTCTTGTCAATTCTGAATTTTATCCTGATCAGCAATACCTAATACCTCATATTGTAGCTGCAAACCTCTTTAACATCTGATGTGATGGATTGATGACTCTGCAGGTATCTGTTTTGTTGCTCTTATTCTCACAATGTTGCTCCAAAAGGGAAATTCATTGCATTTGTCTCGACAGAAGCAGAAACTGATCACCCTGAGACTGAACTCAAGCCAGGAATTGATCTTCTTGGACCTGTTGATGAGATCTTCTTTGAGACTTATGACAGATATGAACCAGTCAATGAACCCTCTCTGGACAATTGCTTTATATCAACAGTAAGTTTCTGTTGAATTTGATTTCATTTGAATATACTGCTGATCTTTGCTTTCCTAGCATGTATGCTCTTATTTTGTTTCATACGACAGAGTTACGATGCGACAACTCACTTTGAATCGACTGTGGTGGATGTGCTGAATATGTATACCCTCATTACTGGAAAGGTAAGACATTAAAATTTTTGGGTTCGTAATATATTTCCTTCATTTTGAATTTTCCACTCAATTTGTATTTTTTGATACTTCCATACTCGTTATGACTTCGTGCCTGTTAAAAGTAACTTTGGTGCTCCAATGGTACACTTGTACTACGTGATACAATGCTGATACCCTGATGAGGACATTTAATGATGCTGACCCAACAATTTAGTTATGTATAGCACATCTAATATGTTAGATGAAAACCATTTGGTAAATTGATCCTTAACAAAAGAGTTTGTTAGGACGAGCCAGTACATTATGTATTTGAAAATTTTGGCCATTTTTAGATACTTTCAATTTGCTGGGTAATTTAGTCCAGCTTAATATGATAATATAAGGTTAGTAAAAATAGGAATGTTATTTTCATTTAATTTTATGTAAATCAGGAGCTCTAAGTATGTTTTTTGAACTGGTAAAATTGTGCATATCAATGTATCTAAAACTCAAGCAAGGCTACACATAGTTAAGAAGACGTCTTGACTCTTTAAGATTGTGCTATCAAATGTATTATGAGTGGAAAGACCTAACAACGTTTCGCAAAAAACTTGTTTGGTGGGCTGCTGATTGCTTGAATTATTAGTTTATCTGTACTGGTATTAACTGGATGGCCTGGAACCCAATTTTTACTTTGTAAAAGATGCTGGAGTCCATTGAAGCCAAGTGTGAGGTTAAGCTTCGAAAATTCAGTAATATTCCTAAATTTTCTTAAACATTTGATAGAAAAGGCACATCATGTGCTAATGTTACACAATTTGTCTTAGAAAGCACTTTTTGACTAGAACTCAATTGTTGAACGGAATTTCATTGTTTTTTATTAATGATTTTGTTGCTGATGCAGGTTCTTGATCTTAATGTGGATTTAAGTGCTGCCAGTGCCGCAGAAGAGTGATGAAACCCTGTTTGTTCCTGAACTTTTATGTGTTGTGCTGCCGAATTCCAAGGATAAGCAAAAGCTCATGGTAAAATTTGTCTTGTAAAACTGGTGTCAAAGATATGTTTGTTGGAATCCTGTGCTGAACTTTTCTTATGCATATAAGATGACAAAGCTGACTGGAAAGTTGGAGCAATTCTCTTATTTTCATAATGCTACTTGCTATATTTGTGTTAAATTCGCCATAGAAATTATTTCCTATTTAAGTGTTATCAACTCAGATTTGAATTAAAAGATGGGGATTCTAATCCTCAATATAATGGCTTAAGCAGCCTAGGTTCTAAATTTGAATGAATGTTTGGCTTTTGAGATTACTCCCGTTATTTAATGAAAGAGGTACTTGTTACATTATTCTCACGAGAATTTTTTACGTAATTGTATAGTGATATTCCTTATAAAGAGTTCGTATGAGAAAAATTGAACCCCAACTGGACCTGAGTCTCTAGGTTTTTGCAATTTGTCTTTGTCCGGTGTGTCGAGCTCACCAATAAGCAATTACGATTTAGACCTCTTGAAAGAAGAAATAAAATCCCTGTAAAATTTTTGTTTGATTAAAACTAGTACATGCAAACTAATAAATTCTTCCATACGCAAAAAAACTTACCTCTGTTAGCAACGACTCTGCCGAGTCGCCAGTTGTTTATTATACCATGTCTGAGTCTCATTTTTGGAAAAAAAAAAAAGTGTTTTGGAATAGTAATTTTTTGGAGAATGTGTGGTTAAAAATGAGATTTTCTTTGGATTTGCGTATAAAATTATATTTTATAAAAAAATGTATTGTTGAAAATGAATTTTGAGAAAATAAGAAGCTTTTTTCGTGTTTCAGTTTTTAGTTTTGTGTTTTGAATTTATTATGGATTTTGTGTTTTGAGTGTCCATTTTGAAATTGCTTAAAATGTGTTATTTTTGTTTTTTTGAAAAATTATTTTCAAAAAAAAAAAAAAAAAAAGTTTAGTTTGGTTTTAATTGAAAACAGTCAAAACGACTTTTTTAGCGTTTTTAATTTTTTTTGTAAATTTTAAACTCATTTTTGAAAATTCGTTTATGAAAATAAGTAAGTAAATATATTTTCAGTGTTTCAGAAAATTAAAAATGGCTGAACAGATCCTACAACCTTACATTCCCGAAGGCCCATAGCCTAAGGCCACATCTTACGGCCCAGCTATCACTGCCCACGGCCACCACCTTCTTGTTGCTTACTGGGCTTAACCTTATGAACTGCTTCTTCCTTCCCATTCAAACGAATCTAACCTATGTAAATCACACACCGAAACCTGTTTTCTCACACAATAATTATCTCTGTAGCGGCGATGGATCAGACAGCAACCGACAAAATCCACTCTGACCTCGTACTACCGGCTCAACAGCTTCCTTCCGGCCGCAGGGTCCCGAAGCGATTCGTGAAGAACCAAATACCAGACTCCATACTAAACGACGCCTCTTTGAACGCCGCTATCTCTCTCCTCCCTTCCAACTACAACTTTGAGATCCACAAGATTATATGGCGCGTACGGTCCAAGAACGCTACCCGCATCGCCCTCCAGTTCCCCGAGGGCCTCCTCATGTACTCCCTCATAATCTCTGACATACTCACCACCTTCGCTGATGTCACTCACTGTTTTGTACTCGGTGACGTCACCTATGGTGCTTGTTGCGTTGATGACCTATCCGCTCGTGCGCTGGACGCGCAACTCCTCGTTCACTTCGGTCACAGCTGTCTCATCCCCATTGATTCCACCACCGTCCCCGCGCTCTACATCTTCGTTGAAATTGCTATTAACACCCGCAAGCTCCTTCAGGAGATGAATCATAATTTTAGCCCTGAAGAAACCAGCAGTTTCATTATGGCGGGAACCATCCAATTTTCAAGTGCAATTCGTGCTGTGAAGCCAGAACTTGAGAAGCTTGGGTTTAAGGTCTTAATTCCTCAGGCAAAACCGTTATCCGCTGGGGAAGTTCTTGGTTGTACAGCTCCTAGTGTGAAATTAGAAGCTTGTTCTGAAAATGATTATGTGATAATTTTTGTGGCGGATGGTAGGTTCCATTTGGAGGCATTTATGATAGCAAATCCCGGGGTTAAGGCATTTAAATATGATCCGTATATGGGGAAATTGTTTTTGGAGGAGTATGATCATGAGGGAATGAAAGAGGAGAGGAGGAGGGCGATAGAGAAAGCGAGAGGGGCGAAAATTTGGGGAATTGTTTTGGGGACGTTAGGAAGGCAAGGGAATCCAAGGGTATTGGAGAGGCTAGAAAAAAAGATGAAGGAAAAGAATTTGGATTATATGGTTGTTTTGATTTCTGAATTGACACCTAAAAAACTTGAGCTATTTGGAGATGCAGTGGATGCTTGGGTTCAGATTGCGTGCCCCAGGCTATCCATTGACTGGGGTGATGCCTTTAAGAAGCCATTATTGACATCCTTTGAAGCTGAGATTGCTCTTGGGGATTTACCAGCGTGGTGGGAGAGGAAATTGAAGTGCACAAAGAGTGAAGATTGTTGTAAATACGAAGGCGTGCAAGAGAAAGGAGATATGGGTGTGGATTATCCTATGGACTATTATGCACAGGATGGAGGTGAATGGAACTCTTGTTACTCGAAGAAGCCTAATCGGTCTCTACGCGGAAGTAGTCGTTGTAATGATAGTTGTGTTAAAAGCTGAGATTTTCACCGGCCTGTTATTACGTCATGGAATGTTTGATGGGAGAAACAATCCAGCACGGGTGAAGCTGGCCAGTCAATTTACATACAGTCAATGGGGAAATAATCTTTCAGTTTTTGGAGCATATTTAAGTGCGAGTATTTCATCTTTATCAGGGCTTTCATTTCAAGATTGTGGGTGTAACAACTTCTTCATTTTGTTTGGGATGAAGTCACCAATATTTAAGTCGGAATTTTTCAGGTTCCGGCTCAAGTATAACGTTCAATGTCTTCTACCAGAGCAGGTTTCTGGGAGTCAGAGCTCGCCATCTCATATGTACAGTACTCTATATTCTTTTAATCCTAATGGTCTTGGAATTTCAGTTTTCTTCAGTTAAACTAAGGCTTGTTAGTGTATTTTTATATATGATATACAGACATGTACTATGTTATTCATAATATATATTTCAAATGAAATTTTCGCTGCCATTATTTCGTGAATGAAAAGTAATTAAAATGATAAGAATGATGTTTTCATCTTTCTCTTGGCCTGTAAGACGGAATTCAGACGAGGAGAAGAATCAACAACGCACACATCTGAAACCAAAGAGTTCCACATTGTCGCAATGAAAGGAAATTCATGTCCATCATAACATTAAAATTGGCCGCCCATCTTTCAAGTATACCCTGTCAATTTGATTTGATGTGTGTGGTGAATTTTTTTTTTGAATTGAGAAGGGACTTTCGCATACGATGGTAGCAGTTCTTGCAATGAAGCTACACAGGCTCGCCAGGTCTTCATTTAGAGAAGCCTAGTCTCAACATGATTATTTGAGGCATTGCAGTAGCTATAATTGGCTTTACTTATCAAGACAAGCAGCTCTTAAAGAATTTGTCTTTATGAAGTTTAAAAGTATTCTATAGGAGCCAATGATAGGTGAATTGTGTTCTAAATGCATTTATCAGTTCAAAGTATTACTTAATTCCCTTTGCTGATTCTATTGGTTATGAATATTGATGATGGGTAGGAGATCAGTAGATTCACAAGTTCATATTTAATGGTTTCAGTATCTCATCGACGTATGATAATTTTTCCACCTGAAGTAGTACCAGTTATACTTCCTCAATTGTTTTTTGTCATATAATTCTTCACGATGTTTTATTGGGGACTTTCATTCTCAATTGTGGGTACGTTACCAATTTTCAGGTACTTCTATTGTGACATTGAATGCATCTTTAAGTTCTTCTAAAGAGGCTAGTGTCTTATTTTCTGAAAGCATTTTCTGAGATTTGAGTTAGAAAAATGGGTAGATCCACAAGTTCTTATTTGAGAATGTATTTTAGGCCTATAAATGATGTCTTCCATTGTTCTGCTGCTGTCTCATTCTAAGACAAGCTTCAACTGTTTTACACAGAGAGACCATAGTGTTGCATATATAAAAATGCTTAATTGTGAGAATTCAGACCCCTGCTCCCCACTCAACGACCTGAATGGTTATACCAGATGAACCTAGAATCAAATAGGACTGAAGGAGCAAAGAAAAAGAAGAAATTGAATCCACTTTTTTGATTTTCTGGTGGATGTAGGCACGTTGAACATAACTAGCTAAATGATGAAGAACTTCGCCTTGAGGTTTGTCATGTTCATTCCTTTCATTCTGCATGTCTCCCCATGGCATGTGTACTCATTTGTCGTTGGTTTTCGGTATCTTCTAATTAGGTTCAACCTGTCTTTTCAAGAAAATGAAGACGAAGCTGATGATTCAGATGTAAGCCTTGGGTGAAGTTCGTCGACCTCTGTCTTCTGAGATAAATAACGTTTCTGGTTTCCTGGACAAGGATCAAGAGGACATCGAAGGGGTACAGCTTATATTTGGCCTTTCTTATGCATTTGGAGTAGGAGAATATTTTTGTTATTTAACTGTGAGCAAACCATGTTGGTCTTCTGNCGACCTCTGTCTTCTGAGATAAATAACGTTTCTGGTTTCCTGGACAAGGATCAAGAGGACATCGAAGGGGTACAGCTTATATTTGGCCTTTCTTATGCATTTGGAGTAGGAGAATATTTTTGTTATTTAACTGTGAGCAAACCATGTTGGTCTTCTGATAGATGATCTGACCTTTGACCATTTGTCTGATTTGGAGTGCATAGACTTTTAACTGGGAAAAAGGATAAAAAAATGTTAAAATTTGACATCC
>CAIGRP010017606.1:0-22085 GCA_903798385.1 Fraxinus cuspidata
CCTAATTTTTATAAGACTTTCAAGATTGAGTGAGATGCATCAAGAATAGGGACTGGAGCAGTTTTAATGCAAGACAAAAGACCGATAGCCTATTTCAGTGAAAACCTAAGTGGAGCAGCACTCAATTATCCCACCTATGATAAGGAGCTATATTCACTTGTTCGAGCCTTGGAGACATGGCAACACTACCTGTGGCCTAAAGAGTTTATGATACACATGGACCATGAATCATTGAAGCATTTGTGAGGTCAAGGTAAGCTAAACAAAATGCATGCAAGGTGGATGGAATTTGTGGAGACATTCCCTTATATCATCCGGTACAAGAAAGGTAAGGAAAATGTGGTGGTGAATGCATTGTCTCGAAGGTATATGCTACTGACTTCTCTCAGTTCTAAATTGCTTTGGTTTGAACACATTAAGGATATATATGTTAGTGATTTAGATTTCTCATATATTTATACATCATGTAGTAAAGGGGCTATAGATAAGTTCTTTAAACAGAATGGATATTTGTTTCGGGAAAATAGGTTTTGTGTTCCTAATTGTTCAATGCGAGAGATATTAGTGAGGAAAACACATAGTGGGGAATTGATGGGACATTTTTGGATTAAAAAGACTTTAGAGATATTAGGGGAACATTTTTATTAGCCTAAGATGAAAAGTGATGTTGAGAAAGTATGTAGTCGATGCATAACTTGTAAGCAGGCTAAATCCAAGGTTTTACCTCAAGGTTTGTACACATTATTACCTACGCCTAGTGAACCATGGGTTGATATTTCGATGGATTTTGTTTTGGGTTTACCTAGATCTAAGAAGGGACGAGATTCGATGTTTGTGGTAGCAGATAGGTTTGGTAAGATGGCACATTTCGTAGGATGTCATAAGACTGATGATGCCACTAACATTGTTGAGTTATTCTTTAAGGAGATATTGCATTTACATGGGGTACCTAAGATCATAGTATCTGATCGGGATGTGAAAATTTTGAGTAATTTTTGGCAGGTTTTGTGGGGTAAGTTAGGCACTAAACTTATGTTTTCAACAACTTGCCATCCACAGACCGATGGTCAGATCGAGGTAGTGAATAGGACCATGACACAACTCTTGCACATTGTAGTCAATAAGAATTTGAAGAGTTGGGAGGAGTGTCTACCTTTCATAGAGTTTGCATATAATAGGGCCGCACAATCTACTACTTCGTTTTCACCATTTGAAGTTGTTTATGGTTTTAATCCACTAACACATTTGGATTTAATACCTTTGCATGTGAATGAACAAGGTAGCTTAGATGGTAAAAGAAAGGCCGAGTTGGTGAAGTCACTACATGAAAAGGTAAGGGCGCAAATTAAGAGTAAAAACAAACACTTCGCGTCGCAAGCGAACAAGGGCCTGAGAAGCATGACATTCGATCCAGGAGATTGGGTTTAGGTACATTTCAGAAAGGAACGCTTTCCAGAACAAAGGAAATCAAAGTTACAACCACGAGGGGATGGTCCATTTCAAAATTTGGAGAAAGTCAACGATAATACATACAAATTGGACCTTCCAGGTGAGTATAATGTTTCAGCAACTTTTAATGTGTCCGATCTCTCCCTTTTCGATGCAAGTGCATATTCGAGGTCGAATCCTTTTGAAGAGGGAGGGGATGATACGATCCAGGAGTCGAGTCTGAAGAAACCGAGCCCAGGACGAGACCCATTGATCATTGAAGGAGGCCCGATGACACGATCGAGGGAAAGCGGGAGAAAGAGGCAATGGGATTGCTTTCTCAAGCTATGATGGACGAAGTGTCAAAGTTAATAAGTCAAGGAACAAGTTTTATGTTGGGCTCGGAAGAAGAAACCAAATGGATCAACTCGGTTCAAGCAGCAAACGAGCAGCATGGATGAAAATGTGCATAACTTTCAGTTCGAGTGTTAGAGTTTCGCCCATGAGTACAATCCGGAATTGTCGTGAAATTCTTCACAAGGAAAAAGAGGAGGTCAAATTAAGCATGAGACTGTATGGTGAAAAACACCATGCGGCCGCATGGAGGTCTACTGAATGAAATTTGGTTTCGAGTTGTTCCATATGACCGTATAGAAAAACACCATGTGGCCGTATGGCTATTTTAGGGAACCAAAGTTTCCTTTTTTAAAAAAATTACCTTATTTATTAGGATTCTATTTTATTTGATATATTTGTAATCTTTAGAGTCTATTTCCATTTGAACTACCTTAATTAGGGCTTAGTATAAGCAGATTTCATTACTTTCATTGTAACAGACAACATTATTGAGAATTAATCGAGAGGCTATTTTGTTTTCAGATCTTGTTCTTCTTAGAACTTTGCAAACTTATCAAGTTAATCTTATGATGTTCAACATCGAGTGTGGATCACGCATTGTGTAATCAAGAGGTCATTCAAATTCCGTTTTGCTTGGTTCATTATTCTTGGTTCAAACTCTAAACCGAATTATTCTTTGGGCTTTCTTGGGATCGTCAATCTTTTGCGGGGCTGCATAGTGATCATTGCTATGTGGTTCTCATCATGACGTCCCTGAGCAAGAGGAAGCTTCTGAAGAAGGAGCAGACATCGAAATGTTGGATGCATCGGAAGAAGAGGAAGTCATTGGAGTAACATGAGCCCCTGAAGAAAGGAAAGGTGCTAAAGNTTCTTGGGATCGTCAATCTTTTGCAAGGATACATAATGATCATTACTACGTGGTTCTCATAAGTTGCTATCAGAGCACGGCTCCAAAATAATCAAGGTTATATCTTTTATTGTTTTTAGTTTTGTTTTCTTCCTTTTCTATCGTTCTTCGCATTCTTCGAGTCAGTTCTTAGTTTTTGAGTTTTGATAAAAAAAAAAGTACAAAAAAAAAAGAGTCAATGTTATTTTTTGGGCTATTTGAGAGTCCAAATTAATTTTCATTTGTTTTGCTGGATTTGTAGTCGAATTCCCGAGTTAAAAAAATCGAAAATTTAAAAATAAAAATTATTATTATCATTTCGGGGAATTTTCACCAGTTTTCAATTTCCAGTTTTTGAGTAAAAAAAAATGGAATTGTTCAATTTCAGTCCATTTAACTTTCTTGGATTTTCCATTGGTTTCATCTAGACAACTCCTCACTTCTTTCTTGTTCTTGGGTCATTCTTTATATTTTTTTCTTTTCTCCTATCACAATTCATGATCATACTCGGTTGATCCACGAGAACACATTTTGTTGAGTTCACCTTGTTCTTTGAAGTACTTGGGCGAAAGCATTGAGTGGTAAAAGGCAGAGTGGTGAGATTAATAGAGGGAAAAAGCCATTAACTGAGTGATACACGAGTGATCATTTGCGAGGCAGGAATTCTATAGAATTAGATTGTCAGATAAAGAGGGTTCCAAATCAATCATGCAGCAAATCAAATCAACATGGCAGAGAATGTAATAAGGTGGTTTGAAAGGGTGCTTGGGGATGTGAGTGAAAGGCTTGACAGGTTAGATACACTGGTGGCAAATCTTTATAGGGGACTATCGAATACAAGGAGACCAGTTAGGCGGGAGCCTATGATGGAAGGTGCATGATGATTATGAGTATGGTAGCGACATGGATGATGGTGCATCGATGGTGGGTGATATGGGTAGGATGAATTATTATTCTAAACATAGTGTCTATCTAAACACAAATCAGATCAATGGTGGGAATTGAAAAATAATTTATTTTTCGTTGTGCATGTTTAGTAAATTCCTAATAGTGAAATCAGAGCCTACTTTGTGTTTGTTAGAAACTGTTTTGCATGTTTGAACAATCAAAAGTTGATTGTTGATTTCTTGTTTCTAACAATTAAAAAAAATATATATGAACATCAAGGCGGTGGTAGCGACTAGTGCATTGGGCCGCCGGACCGCGTATGTAGGGCATTGTCATGCACAAGGCAGCGCGCCTCCACGGGGTGGGAGCAACAGCACTAGTCGTCGTTGCAAGTTGCAGCAGCGAGCGGGGGCGGGGGCCTCTAATGTGTGTTTTAGATCGTGTGATGCAGATTGGAGGCGGGGGCCTCTAATGCAATTTTATGAATTGCAGGCCCCCACATGCACTAATGCTGTTTTGATCTGTTTAAAATTATATTTAAAATTGACGATTTTTATATTTTCATTAAAATTGGATTTTAAATTAAATATTAAATTTTGACCCTAAGTTGAATTTTATTTTATTTAGGAGTTTTATCCTAAATTAAAATGTTAATTCAATTTAAATTAGAGTTGGACTCTAGTTTTACATTTAATTGAAATTTGATTTTAATTAAATTGTCTCACTCTACTTTTTTTTTTTAAATCAGAGTTGGACTCTAATATTTGTATTTAATTAAAATTTGATTTTAATTAGATTCAACCGCATTAAGTTTGAAATTAGAGTTGGACTCTAATTTAATATTTAATTAAAATTTGATTTTAATTAAATTGTCTCGCCCTAAAACTTTCAAATTAGTGGACTCTAATTCGGTATTAATTAAAATTTGATTCTAATTAAATAAATCCGCTCTATAATTGTGGAATTAGAGTTTGACCCTGATTCGATATTTACTTAAATTTGATTTTAATTAAATAAACCAGCTAAATTAATTAATTAATTATTTATATATTTAATTGTTCTGATCCATTTGTCTAAATGAGTTTAGACGACCTTAATTGTTAGAAATTTGAGACATGTTGGCATATAATATTATATATTATATAAGAAAGCATTTATATAATGAATGTTTTATTAGTGGATGATTATGGATTCAACCATATGGATGTGTTGAATGGTTAGTTTTATTCTTGTTGTTTTATGGGCCTTCAAGCTCTTATTTATTTTGGACCTGCGAGTCCGTTGTAAATTTTTTTGGGCATGTGTGTCCAATTATCTAGGTCTGCGTGCCACTAGTATAGTATACAGGTTGCAGTTGTACTAATTGAAGATGCAAGAAGAGGANTTTATTCTTATTATTTTATGGGCCTACGAGTCCATTGTAATTATTTAGGCCTGCGTATCTAATTATTTAGGCATGCGTGGCAACTAGTATATGATACATGTTGCAGCTGGACTAATTGGAGATGCAAGAAGAGAATGAGACCATAGAGATAGAACATTATATGAATTAATGCAATACCCCGTGGGAACTGACCAACTAATCTTTTTTATGGCTCAGAACATTATTATATGTATGTTTATTTGCATGCCAGATGAAATAATAAAGAATGAGAATCCTTAAAACTAATATGAACTAAAGTAGTAATCAAAATAAAAGAATTTTTCAGCAATGACATAAAAATACTTGTTTGCTAAAAATGTAAATAGCAATCGTGCGGGTCACGTTCAAATAATAAAGTAGGCTAACGAGTCCAAGTTGTCGATCCCACAAGGAAAATTCACTTAATTACACAATAGTTGATTTAATTTCAATAAAAGAAACACACAATTGAACGTTGGTTTTGAAAGTGAAAGAAAATGGTTTTAAGTTCAATTAAAATAATAAAAAATAACTATTATAAAAGTTGTGGAAATTTTCGACTTAAACCCACGATTTCACTTAATCGTCTTTTAATTAATTTTGCAATAAGTCACAAAGAAAATTACTTAATTACAATATTTGACCCGATTTTTCCTATTTAAAATAATTACCTCCATCGAGTGAAATTATCCCTAATTGTTTGGTTTAACCTACTATATCTATATACCGTTTAAAACCCAAACAATTGCATTAAGTTTTAGTCAAAAAAGCTCAATGGGTCACCTAGGGTTAGGAGTAAATCTCCATCTCCTATAAGAACCAAGGGCATTTACTATTTTTGTCTAAAATGCACAACAATCTCTCAAGAATAACACAAATCAATCAACACGATCATCTATCAATCACATAAATGATAGGCATTAGAATACGATAGTAAATGCACAAGAATATAAGTAATTTCAAAATTAAATAGCAAACATCAAAATTAATAAAGCTAGGCTAAGTTACATCAAAATCCCAATATTCAAAAGCTTAGCTCATCTTAATACGAAGGAACAAAAGAGAATTGGTATAGAAATTCATTACAAAATAAAGAAAAAAAATGATAAATACATGATAATAGGTGGAACTCGTCCCTTGGACGTATTGTTGAAGTAATGAAATGGTTTAATCTTGATTTTTCCTTCAAATCCTTCCACTTTGCTTGGTTTTTCATCCATTTTACTTGCCTCTATGTCCTCTTGAAAGCTCTTAAAATGGATGAACAAAGAATGCCTGATAAATAGGCTGAAAAGTACTATCAAATGCCCTAAAAATGAGACCTATAATATATCCAAAATACCCCCGAAGTTACCTCGAGGGACAAATGTTTTTATCCCGTAAACATTGGGACGCGTGCCACAAGGCACTTGGGCAGAAGTGTTCCGCATGTGCGCAAGCTTAGCCCTCGTGTGCGCATGACCATCTTTCAACTCTTCTGGTGGCCCAAATTGTCCAATAATTGCACATCAGCCCATCAACTTTGACCTTGTACATTTTGGGCCTTGATTTTTGACTTTTACTACAATCATGCCCTTGATAAAATTACAATCAGCTCTTTCACACTTTGGTCCCCAACTTCATTTTTTATTTGTACACTTTTAAACCTTTCTCTCTTCCTTTTACATTGTTCTCTTTCAATTGTAGATTTTGATCTATAAAAGCAAAAATAACATGATTGTAATATAAAAATTCACTCGATTAATCCACATTAAACTTATTTAGACCTCCATACACTTACCACTTGTTTTAGCACATGTTTGACAACCATTAAAACATAACTCTTTTTTTTTTCCTCAAGATCATTTTCTACTACACATTCTCATAATAAAATATTTTGCACGTAAATTTAGAATTTTTTCCTATTTTCTAACCACACTTTCTTCAAAAATCACTATTAGAAAACTCATTTTTCTTTAAAAAAAAAAAAACTCTTTTTATTCTCAAATAGCGGCTTAGTGTGTGTATATGATAGTGTAATCAGTTATATAACCAATCATTATCTCTACCACTTACTGTAGTGTGCCATGTCACTCGAGTTAAGCTAAGCATTGATAGTGTAATCAGATTTGTAACCAACCATTATCTTTCACCACTTACTGTAGTGTGCCATGTCATCAAAGTGCTTAGCATATATATATATATATATTTGGTCAATCTGTGAGTGTTTACAGTTTAAAGTTCTATTGTTGTTTGCATTTGTAGACTCGTACAGCGACTTAATGGGATGCCCGAAAACTTTAGAATATAATTTAATTATTTTACAATATTATATTTTATTATTTTGAAAGTTGAGGACTAAAGTGAAGTATGTTTTAAATTTTTATGTTTTTGGGTCAAATATTTGGATTTCCATAGAGTGGTGATAAGTATATCAATATTGTACTCGTTGGATAACTCGTATTTAATCATGCATTTTAGGCTCGAGAAAAAGTTAATTTGGAAAAGTTAGGCCCAAGATATTGTAGTTCTAAGAATGGATGTCTTTGTAATAAATTAAGTTGGTTTAGGATTTAATGTATAGGTGGCGGCCATGTTTCATGTGTGGGAAAAAAAAAAGTTAATGGTTATCCTATATTTATTTTGATAAAGATTAAAAGTTAAATTGTAATCATATTTGTAGAATGTTCAAGTACTAGCTTTCAATCAAAGTACATGGGTCATATCATGATTTTTTTACCAATAGTCTGGAAACCATGTCCTATCAGCCTTCTTTTTTTATGAAAGATGAGGACACATTACTATTAAAAGAAAAGACAAGAGTTTGATTGGTTATCTTAACACTCCATCATTATCTTATACATATATACGTATGCATGCACGTGATAATAACAATCTAATTAGGATTAAATCAAATAAATCACGTTTAAGTGAAACTTATCTATTACTCATGTCTCACCTATATAAAGCACACGTACCTCCATACATACTTACAAAAACTTTAGAAGGTTTTCTTTTTCTAAAAAAAAAAAGAAATAGTCAAGGTAGAGATAGAGAAGCATAGAAAAGGGTTTTTATGTGCATTATTTTATTCTTTCCCAAAAGTGATTTATTTCCTTATATTTTTATATTCAATAATTTATGCATGAATTGCCAGTGGACATTCAGATTCTTTATTAAGAGATAAGAGATCTTAGGGGAATTTAAGAGGACCTAATTTGGGTGTGTCACTTTGTCACCGATATACTTCATAAGAAAATAGTGGTATGGAGAGTTTATTTTAGCGTTATATAATTGTGTACGGAAACTATACGTATCTTACTAGGTATTTTTAAATACTCACTCTTACAAAATTTTACAAGTTAATTTGGGTCGATTGGAATGCGTGATAATGAATGCGACTGCCAAGAGGAATCGAAAAGATAAAACATTAAACATATTTTTTCCTTTGAAATTATTAGTCAGTTTAATTTGTTCAAAGATAGTTATTTAAATTGTGATTATGTTTTAATTACGGATATTTCAATTATTTCTTTAAAGAATATTATTCTATCGTTCCACAGAGAAATTGAATTTTTGGTAACACTCCAGTGTTTGTGAAATTTTGGGGCGTTACAGTGTGGTATTAGAGCAAATATTTTACTTTCTTGTACACTTTGTAAAAAATTTACTATTCATGTGCACTGTTTATATGAACAGTAACGACATTATGTGTCACTATTCACATGAATAGTGACCGAGTTGTTTAAAAGATTTTTTTTTACAGATATTTCCTTTACTTTGTTAAATATATGATATTAATAATTATTTTAGTAATTAAATAATATTTTTTTAAAATGTGACTTCAAATTATTATTGTATATTTTTGTATGTTTAGTTCAAGCCTTCGGGTTGTATTTTAAAATTTACCAATAAGAAAATTCATATTTTAAGAAGTCTCAAGTTTTATTTATCGTTTGAGTTTTCTTAATTTCGCAAGATAGATAGGCTTTGTCAAAAAGACCTAAAATGTCTAAGAAGAGCTTGAGATTTAAGCGGTCTGTTTGTGAACCCCCCTCATCTGGAAACCTTTTGATTGCGCGTTATTCGAATTAATAAGATGAAAATTGATATTTCAAAACTTCCAAATTTAAGAATAATCTATTTTCTAGAAATTTTCATTTCGAAAAAATCTTATTTTAGAAAATTTCTGAAAGAGAAAAAGGGGGAGGGGAGGTATTATCATAAACTATAGAAGTTTAAAGATAATATAAAATTTTTAAAGTTTTAAACATACAATGTTATAAAGAATCATTGGTACGTGTCACTCACTATTCGACCATTCTCCAATTGTTCCCGGGTATGAAAATAATTTTTTTTTTCGCATCTTGCCTCATATTATGAAATGTACAAGTATGATTATCTCACATGACTTGTTAGTTGATTTTTTTTATTGTTTATGCGATCAAATAAACTGTCACTCCAAAAATAAAAAATTTTAGCAAAATTGAAGTTGTACTTGTCTCATGATTAGGACTTGAAAAAACAACCAGGATGGACTGGGAATAGTCCAACATACATACAACGTGCTCAAATTGTTATCGAGAACTACATGAATTATGAAGTGAGATGGGGGCGAACCTTTGTTGAACATGTCGAAGATTTCCTTTTAAAGTGGTAGCAAGCAAGATCATTCGATTATAATAAGGGGACAATCCTCTCGATATATCATCTTATAAGCACTATGCGACCTCAATGGAAAGACGTAGCTTACTTTGTAATACATATGGATTATGAGCTTTATCTGCCTGAAGACTGGAACAAGATTGATTTTAGAGGATATTGTGAGGATATCATAATCTTATAGAACCACAGACAGCAAGATTGAGTACCTGCGCCTGAGCCTAAACCTGAATTAGACCCAGATGAGAAGCCTAAGGAGGATCCAGAGGAGAAGCCTCAATCAGAACAAGATGAGGGACCCAAACCAGAGTCGGAGGAGGACCCCGGGCAAGAATTCGAGCTACAAAACTTTGTCATTTTGGTTATGGATTCTAAAAATGAGTCATACATTACCTTGGATGATGAGACTCCACCATAAAAGATTTCCATGACTAATAGAAATTAAGAATAGATGATAGTTTCGTTATTTATGAAATTTTTTTTTAAAACAAAATGTTACCTCTGAAAACCTAGTTTAATTTTTCAAGTGAAGATTTTTATTTTTAAAATTATTCATTTTATTGTTTTGTTATCCAATAATTCTAAAAACAAATTTTTATTCGTGTTAAGAAAATGTCGAGACAACATCAAAACCAAACTACGGTTATCAAGGATTTGCTGAAAACTATACAAGATCTGGGTAGACAACAAGCACACGCTAGTCTCTAGAATACAAATACTAACAACACCAGCTCCATCGTTGAATAGTTCCACCGTTACAAACCCCCAACCTTCGACGGAAAGCCAAACCCGTTGGTAGCTGAAAAATGGATAAGAGGAATGGAGAGGATCTTCAAACATCTTTCATGTATGGATGCTCAAAAAGTACTATGTGCGGAATTCATGTTGGTTGATGCAGCATGCCATTGGTGGGAGTCATTTTCACACACTAGAACCGAAGCACAACAACGTGCCCTAACTTGAACAAAATTCAAGGAAAAAGTGATGGAAAAATATTTCCCACAAGCCCTGAGAGATAAAAAAGAGGCAACATTTCTTCAACTTAGACAAGGAAAGATGTAGCTTGAGGAATATGAGAGAAATTTCAAACAACTCTATAGGTATGCACCACACCTAGTAGACACGGAAGCTAAGAAAGCAAGGAGGTTTGAACTAGGATTGCGTCCTAAGATTGGTAGAATAATGGCATCTTACCAATTCATCACCTAAAGTCGGGTATTGCAAACTGCCAAATAGGTTAGAGATTGACCAAACTTCTTAGCAATGGGCCGAGCCCTTAGGAAACCAGAAATGGAATGGGTCCAATGAAGAAAAGGAAGAGGACATATTAAGAAAGTTAACATTGGATCGAGTTTTGGACAAGTTGTTTCACCCTATTCAAAGTGCAACATGATGCATAGGGATGAATGTCTCTTCGGGAGAAATGTGTGCTATCGATGCGGCAAAATATGTCATGTTTCCAAAAATTTCAAAGAAGACCCTTTGTGGAAGAAAGATAAGCAAGAAAAGAAGGGAAAGGCCTAAGTTTTTGCTTAAGCTCAGGAATAAGCAACAGAAGACGCGAAGGCACGAACGCGGGTAATTTCAAGGACGAAATTCTTTTAAGGGGGGGAGATTGTGATGCCCGAAAATTTTAGAATAGAATTTAATTATTTTACAATATTATATTTAATTATTTTGAAATTTGAGGACTAAAGTGAAGTATGTTTTAAATTCTTATGTTTTTGGGTCAAATATTTGGATTTTCATAGAGTGATGATAAGTATATTAATATTGTACTCGTTGGATAGCTTGTATTCAATCATGTATTTTAGGCTCGAGAAAAAATTAATTTGAAAAAGTTAGGCCCAAGATATTGTAGTAAGAATGGATGTCTTTGTAATTAATTAAGTTGGTTTATGATTTAATCTATAGGTGGCAACCATGTTTCACGTGTGGGGAAAAAAAGTTAATGGTTATCCTATATTTATTTTGATAAAGATTAAAAGTTAAATTGTAATCCTATTCGTAGAATGTTCAAGTACTAGCTTTCAATCAAAGTACATGTGTCGTATCATGATTTGTTTTACCAAACTTTAATCCCAATCCTATATGAAGATTTCATTTGTTAGTGTAAACAAAGTGAAATTGAAAATCTTGGCTATGATTGGGCACAAGTTTCAATAGTCAAAGTCCTAAAGAAAGTCAAAGTCTGGAAGCCATGTCCCATCTTCTTTTTTTTATGAAAGATGACCTCTTTTTTTATGAAAGATGAGGACACATTACTATTAAAAGAAAAGACAAGAGTTTGATTGGTTATCTTAACACTCCATCATTATCTTATACATATATACGTATGCACGAATTACAATATAATTAGGATTAAATCAAATTAATTTTGTTTAAGTGAAACTTATCTATTACTATTGTCTCACCTATATAAAGCACACGTACCTTCACACATATCTACAGAAACTTCAGAAAGTTTTCTTTATCTAAAGAAAAGAAATAGTCAAGGCTGAGAGAGATATAGAAAAGGGTTTTCACGTGTATTATTTTATTCTTTCCAACATTTCAAAGCCAATGTAAGATACTTTTATACAAGTGATTTGTTTCCTTATACTTTTATATTCAGTAATTTGTGTGTGAATTGCCAGTGGAGCTTTGGTCTTTATTAAGAGATCCTACGGGAATTTAAGATGACCTAAGATGTGTGTGTTGTTTGGTCACCGATATACTCCATAAGAAAATAGTAGTATGGAGTATTTATTTTATTGTTATATAATTGTGTATGAAATCTCCACGTATCTGGGTATTTCTAAATTCTCATTCTTACAAAATTTTACTGGTTAATTCTGGTCGATTGGAAAGTGGCGGGATGATGAATGCGACACCCAAGAGGAATCGAAGAGATAAAACATTAAGTTTTTTTTTTTAATTATTAGTTAGTTTAATTTGTTCAAAGATAGTTATTTAAATTGTGATTATGTTTTCATTATGGATATTCTGGTTTTTTTTTTTAAATATTATTTTATCGTTCCACGAATAAATTGAATTTTTTGTAAAACTCCATTGTTTGTGAAATTTTGGGGCGTTACACTTAAACTGCATAACTTCAAATGAGGTTTAACTGGATGCAAACTGACTTCATGTGTAAACTGACCCAAGTGGACTTATTCGAGATCAGTAGGCTTAGGTTTCTCAGTAAATTATTAGTTTCACTTCTAATTTAAGGTATTAATTTTAGTCCGTCATAGTAATTTTAAATTACATACGTTTTCCGTATCATACTTTTGCCTTTGAACTTCTTCATGTCACCGTTTGTTGGTCAATGTACTAGAAATGATCGAAATGAATTAAACGCCACTCTACATTTCTGCATTTTTCAATTTTCATCTTCTTTATTTTACCATTAGCCATAGAATTCATTTTTGCCTCTTCACGATCTTCGATAACTCTGTAACACCTTTGTCTGTGCCACTAGATCATTACAGCTCTAAATTTTCTAACTTCGTAGTAACAACTCTTCCTAACATTTTCTTTCCTGTAAGTCTGTACTTCGTTTACTTTCATCTAGCTCACAAGCTTAAGTTTTTGTTGGATGTTTGCTTTGAATGCTTTCATGAGGATTAAAGAAAGTTGTCGTGGATTTATTTGAAGATTATTTGGTTGATTTGGGAATGTTTACAATTCTCTTCTCGTGTATATTTCTAGTCCCGCATACCGATTTCAGCTACATAACTTGTGTCCAGCAGAGCCTAAATTTAGTTCATGTGTAAAATGACTCAAACAGACTGATTTAGGTTCTGCAGGGTTGGTTTTCCAGTTAATTATAACTTTTAATTTAACTATATTCATTTTAGTTCATCCTAACAATGTTCATATTTATTCAAATTTCCGAAATCACATACGTTTTCACTTTCATACTTGCAGCTTTTAACCATTGCGTATCACCATTTGTTGGTGAATGCACTGGAAATGATCGAAATGAAACACTTATTAAATGTCATTTTGCAGTTTTTGCATACTTAAACTTCGATCTTCATTATTTCTACCATTAGCCATGGAACCCATATCCACTGATTCAAAGTCCATGACAACACTATAAGAGTTTTGTCTGCGCAATCAGATCATTAGAGCTCTACTTTTTTGCAACTTTATAGTCATAGCCTTTCCTATAAGCCTCTAGAAATTTCTCAACTTTGTGCCTGTAATTCATCAATATTTGAGGCAGCAATTTTCATGTTCATTACTGTTGCATTGAATTTTACAATTTCCTTACGAGACTTTAATTTTATGCATGTTATAAATGCTACTAGAGCCTTGCGACTTTTACCCGTCAATTTTATTTTACATTGTGCTCAACTTAGTATTATTATTATTATTTGTTAGTTGTTTGACTAAACGAATATTTTTCATTTTATTCAAATCAGTGGTAAATTTATTGTTCTGACGGATTCTCTAGAAACATCTACCAATGAAGAACCTGGTTTTTTTTTTTTATCTTGAAAGTATTTCCCAAAGTACAAGTTAATCATATAATATTTTCGTTCGCCAACAACAAAATCAAAGGCAGGCAGATAGGACGAATCGAGTTCAAACTGTAAGTATTGATCGTCATAAAAGGATAAATGATCCTATGTTATCTCGAAATAATAATTCAGGTGTTTCTTATGTGCATGAATCTATAATACATTCTCATTCTGAGGCTTCTACTTCAAATGAAGAACCGACTATTGTTTTCAATTTTGAAATACATGGAAGTTTTAACCCACGCAACTACTGTAGGCATTGTGGTATGCTCAAATTTTATAGAGAAACTAAAGGTTCTTGTTGCTCTAATGGAAAAAGTGAAAGTTTTTATGCTTGATTCACCAAATGAATTGTATGATTTATTTACTTCTAAAGAACCTACATGTATGGAATTCAAAAAACTTTCACGTAGCTATAATAACCACTTTGTATTCACTTCATTTGGTGTGAAGTACTACAAGGAACTCATTAAAGCATATAGAGTTATTTACACATTTAGAGTTCAAGAACGATATATCATTCTGTAAATCAACTAATGCCAAAAAAAATGCCCCTTGTTATATAATATTATATTTTTATGATACAGAAAATGAACTTCAAAATCATATGAAAATTTCAGAAAACTTGGTAGAATCTATTTTGATTCTTTTAATTGAAATCCCGAAATTAAATCTGTATAGTAGATTCTTTATGTCCTTGAGTGATATAACTAATTTGCTCGACCATCAAATACAAATAAGAAGCCAACGTCTCAAGTAGCTACTATATGGGTTGAGGGTGATAAAAATGCAAATATTCATGTTCGTGATATTACTATATATGGCTATTTTGGTGATTCACCTAAGGTTCATTATTATTATGGTTGTTATGGTCCTTTGCAATGCCCTTTGCTTTTCCATATGGTGAATCTAGTTGGCATGAAGGCATTCAAAGTTACAAACTCACATCTCCTCAATCTGAGCATTTGGTCGACCGTGTTGCTGTTCCCAGCACAATAAATTTAGCAGCTTAAATTATTGAAAAAGAGGTTGAAGGTTTGCTCATATACTTTCTCGTATGTTTTCTAACTTTTAAAATGTAAATGCTTTAAATAAATATGAAAATTACTTCATTTTTCTCATGAAATGCATAATGAAACGTATAAATGGTCTCGGGTTTCATGTCGTGAATACTATTCATACAAGCTATAATTAGGCGTTCAGGTAAGTTTGTGTTGCTTTACATTGGTAGACTTTATTAATGTATCGTAGATAGTGTTCAGAACGAGGAAACGAGAGTGTAAAAAATTGGAAAGAAATTTGTTTTATCACAATCCTTTATGTGTAGACCTATGGATATTCTAAGGAGATGCCTAGATGCTATGGATCTTGTTTAACGTTATGGAAAACCATATATATTCTTAACTATAACATATAATCCAAATTGGCTAGAAATTAAGCAAAAATTAAGACAGAATAATGAGGTTCAAAATCAACATGATCGTACGTGTACTTAGAGCAAAATTAGAAGAGTTAAAAATGATTCATACAAGAACAATATTTTTGGTCACGTTGTTGCTTATATATACATGATTGAATTCCAAAAAAGAGGTCTCCCTCACGCACATTTGTTATTGATTTTTAACTGTGGCCATTGACAAGTGTGTTTTGCACACGAGTTGTATATCAATTTAACTTAATTGTTGGTTCAATTTTAAGATTATAGAACATTTTTAATGTTTTTTTTAGTGTTGTTTTAAATGTGTAGTAAAGAGGTGAAAAAAGGGTGTTGAAGCAAGCCAAAAGGGAAAATAGACAGAAAAATGGCGCCCAAGTGCCATACAAGTTGCGCCTAAGCGCTGGAAGAGACGAGGAAAGAATATGGCAGCAAAGCAGCGCCCAGGTGCTGCATTATACACCGGAAACAGTTTATTTCAGCAAGGTAGTCCAGAAAAAGACTCCATTCTGGACAAGGATGTGTAAGGAACTATAAATAGACCACAGAAGGCACGAAATAGGGGTTCCATATATTTGAAGAAGAGAAAAACAACGAGAGATCAAATAGCAAAATCCTAAGAAGAAATTCATCACGAGATTCAAGTTTAAACTAAAGATTGGAAGCGGAAGAAGACCTTGGTGCAAGATTTGATTCTTTTCTATATCTTTATTCAATTATTCGGGTGACGTACTTAAAGACATTTATTTGTTTTTTCTTTTACATTGTGCGTAACTAAACTCTAGAGTAGGGCAAACAATGTAGTCTTTTATGATCCTTAATTTTTTTATTCAAAGATTTATGTGGTTTATTATTTTATGTGTTGATTTTGTTATAAGCTTAATGCTTTGAATTAGCTGGCCAATAATTTGATGATTATTTGAGTTTCTTATGAATCAAGAGGTGAGTTTGAGGCTTAGGACGTATAATAAAATCCAGTAAAATAGTATAATTGTAGAGATACCTATACTAATTATTGCGGTCGTAATAGGAATTCTTAGAACTATATATTTCATTCAAATAGAGATATGGAATTGAATTAGTTAAATAGGCTCAATGAGAACTCGAGAGGGGTAAATTGAATACAATAGAAGAATTTGACCGAACACTACATTAGGTTAGAATCTATAAGGTGATCATTAGATGAACTTGTTTTACCCTAATATTCATTACGTATTCGAAACTTTTATCAATCATTGTTTGCAATCTTCTTATACTTCCCATTAGTTAAAGATAGTTAGTTTACAAAAAAATTTATTCACAACTATCACCATTTTTTATTAAGTCTGAAAAATAGTCCTTGTGGGAACGATATCCGGACTCAAATGTCAATTTTATTATTTGTTACGACATGGTACACTTGCGATATTAAAAAAATGCAACAAGTTTTTGGTGCTGTTACCGGGGACTATTTACTTTAGTATTAGTTTATTTTGTTTTTAACTGTTATTTGATTTGTTTATTTTCTTTTCTCTTCTAAAGAAAGGAAGTGTTTGTTGCATGCTCAATTCCCAAGGCGACGAACTTGAACTGTTTAAATCGAAAATAGAACATACCTTCTGACGAAGATGCAAAGAACACAAACAAAAACAACAACATCAAATGGCAGATGATCAAAATATTTCTATTCATATTCAGCCAATTGAACATGCTCCCACAAGAGTCGTTGTACCACTGGATTAGCAGCCAGAGTGAAGGGAAATAAATGAAGGAGATTTGTCTATTTCAATGTTCTTGACACCCATAGCTGCACCTGCGCGCTCCAATATTGTGTATCCAGATTTTGGGGTAAATAATTTTCAGATAAGGGAAGAGTGGATCAATTTGATGAGCAATACTCTCCAATTATAAGGTGATCATTAGATGAACTTGTTTTACCCTAATATTCATTACGTATTCGAAACTTTTATCAATCATTGTTTGCAATCTTCTTATACTTCCCATTAGTTAAAGATAGTTAGTTTACAAAAAAAATTATTCACAACTATCACCATTTTTTATTAAGTCTGAAAAATAGTCCTTGTGGGAACGATATCCGGACTCAAATGTCAATTTTATTATTTGTTACGACATGGTACACTTGCGATATTAAAAAAATACAACAAGTTTTTGGTGCTGTTACCGGGGACTATTTACTTTAGTATTAGTTTATTTTGTTTTTAACTGTTATTTGATTTGTTAATTTTCTTTTCTCTACTAAAGAAAGGAAGTGGTTGTTGCATGCTCAGTTCCCAAGGCGACGAACTTGAACTGTTTAAATCGAAAATAGAACATACCTTCTGACGAAGATGCAAAGAACACAAACAAAAACAACAACATCAAATGGCAGATGATCAAAATATTTCAATTCATATTCAGCCAATTGAACATGCTCCCACAAGAGTCGTTGTACCACTGGATTAGCAGCCAGAGTGAAGGGAAATAAATGAAGGAGATTTGTCTATTTCAATGTTCTTGACACCTATAGCTGCACCTGCGCGCTCCAATATTGTGTATCCAGATTTTGGGGTAAATAATTTTCAGATAAGGGAAGAGTGGATCAATTTGATGAGCAATACTCTCCAATTCTATGGGTTGCCTCATGAAAATCGGAGTATACACATCACCAGATTTCTTCGAAATTATTAGGATTTTCATGCTCCGGGAGTCAATGAAGATGCTATTAAATTGTGGCTATTTCCATATACACTTAGAAATGCTGCATTTGAGTGGTTAGACGCCGAACCTCATACAAGCATTACTACATGGGAAGATCTTACCAGAAAATTCTGCAACAGATTCTTTCCATCGGCAAAAGTAGCTAAACTCAGGTTGGAAATTCAAACCTTCCAACAGCAGGATGGAGAGAGCTATCACGAGGTATGGAACAGATTCAAAGAGCTGATGCGAAAGTGTCCAAATCATGGAATCCCCATTGGTAATGAAGTGCAGTACTTCTACACCAGATTCTCTCCACTATCAAAATTTTAGGTGGATTCCTCTGCGGGTGGATCGATCATAGGAAAATCAGTACAACAAACCTTTAAGCTAATTGCCACTACACACTCAATGTTTTCATCAGAAAAAGTGGCATCACCTAGAGCATCTGGGATGTATGAATTGGATAGTACCACATCTACAAATGCACAGATAACGACTTTGACAAAGCAGATAGAGATGTTGGTGAAATCACAAACGAGAGGAGCACATGCAGTGATGAGTGGTCCATTATGTGAAAATTGTGGAGCTAATCATTCAACGGAAAACTCTATTTCTATGGGCTTTCCCGAGGAATAGGTCAACTTCATTTATAATGGCTCCCGCAATTTTAACCCATATTTATAAACATATAACCCAGGATAGAGACAACACCCGAATTTTAGATGGTTTGATAATCAGCCTAGAAATATTCCAAATAATGTCCAACAAGAGAAAAAACCAAGTTTAAGGGAGATGGTCAACCGGTATATGCAAAAGACAAATAAGGTGTTCCAACAAATTGATACAAATTTCCAAAATCAATAGGCATCAATCAAGAAGTTGGAAACACAAATCGATCAGATAGCTCAACACCTTGCAGAACGCCCATAAGGGACATTGCCGGTTAATACAATGATAAATCCAAAGGAGCAAGTGCAAGCTATTGCAACCAGGAGTGGAGTACAACTATGTAAAATTTTTGAAAGAGATCCTGGCCAACAAGAGAAAGCTGGAATAGCATGAGACTGTCTGTTTGAGCAAGGAATGTAGTGCAATTCTCCTAAAAAAGCTACCTTCTAAATTAAAGGATCCAGTGAGTTTTACTATACCGTGTACCATTCGTTCTAATTATTTCCAGCATTCTTTATGTGACTTAGGTGCTAGTGTTAATTTGATGCCACTCTCTGTGTATAGGTCTCTTGGACTGGGAAAAGCTAGAGCTACAACAATCTCATTGCAACTTGCTGATCGTTCTATAAAAAGGCCAAAGGAGATCATTGAAGATGTGCTTGTCAAAGTTGATAAATTCATCTTCCCGGTAGATTTCATCATCTTGGACATGGAAGAGGATTCAAACATTCATCTAATCTTGGGAAGACCGTTCTTGGCTATTGGACGAGCTCTAATTGATGTCTATGATGGAAAAATGATTCTTCGAATGGACAGTGAACAAGTCATTTTCAATATGTGCAAAGCAATGAAACACCCGTTGACTTCAGATACTTGTTGCCAGGTGGATGTTCATGATGAGCTTGTGGTCGATACATTTAATGCAACACATCCAGTAATTTTTCGTGAAGTTGATAGTGCACAATTAGATGGAACAAAGTCAGATGAGCAGAATGTACAGTAAGTTTGGCTGAACAACCAATTGGACAGAGACATTGGCAATACGAGTCTCTTGGTTCCAATCCTACACCACTAGTACCTTAAGTGGAGAAAGCACCGACTCTGGATTTCAAACCCTTACCATCCCATCTCCGTTATGCATATTTGGGGGACTCTACAATTGCCAGTGATAATTGCTAATGACATGATAGAAGAAGAGGAAAATAATTTATTGAGGGTAATTCGGGAGCACAAAACTGGAATTGGATGAACTACAGCTGAGATTTGAGAAATCAGCCCTATTCTTTATATGCATAAAATCTTGATGGATGACAAATCTAAGCCATTTGTGGAGGGGCAGAGCAGATTAATTCCAACTCTAAAGGAAGTAGTAAGAAAAGAGGTGCCTTAATTGCTTGATACATGAATTATCTACCCCATTTTAGATAGTTCTTAGGTGAGTCCAGTACATGTGGTGCCAAAAAATGGTGGAATTATAGTAGAGAAGAACAGGAACAATGAACTGATACCAACATGGTTAGTAACGAAATGGAGAGTGTGTATAGATTACAGAAAGCTGAATAATGCCAACAGAAAAGTTCATTTCCCATTATCCTTTATCGATCAGATGTTGGAACGGTTAGCAGGTCACTCTCATTACTGTTTTCATACTTAGGGTATAATCAGATAGCAATTGCTCTAGAAGACAAGAGAAAACAACTTTCACATGTCCCTACGGCACGTTTGTCTTTAGAAGAATGTCCTTTAGTCTCTGTAATGCACCTGCAATGTTTTAGTGATATATGATGGCAATATTCTCTAACATGATTAAGAAGTACATAGAAGTATTCATGGATGATTTTTCAGTATTTGGAGACTCATTTGATGACTGTTTCGAACATTTATCACTTGTTTTACAAAGGTGTGAAGAGAAGAATATGGTGCTCAACTAAGAAAAGTGTCACTTTATGGTAAATGAGGGGGATAGTGTTGGGTCATCGGATTTCATCATAGGGCATTGAGGTCGATAAAGCAAAGATTCATGTGATTGAAAAATTGCAGTCACCTACTTCAGTCAAAGGGGTTATAAGCTTTTAAGGTCATGCAGGGTTTTACAGACGATTCATCCTAAACTTCTCAAAGATTACAAAACCTCTATGTAACCTACTGGAAAAGGATGCACCATTTAACTTTTCTAATTCGTGTTTAAATGCTTTTAACACTTTGAGGAAAAGTTAACATCTACACATATAATAGTGGCACCAGATTGAGAACTACCTTTCGAGCTCATGTGTGATGCCAGTGATTTTGCTGTGGGAGAAGTGTTAGGTCAACGAAATGAAAAGATCCTCCAAGTTATCTACTATGCCAGAAAAACTTTAACAGATGGTCAGATCAACTATGCAACAACTAAAAATGAATTGCTAGCTGTGGTATTCGCCTTTGACAAATTTCGTTCATAACTAATTAGCTCAAAGGTGATAGTCTGTACAGACCATGCTACCTTGACGTATTTATTCGAGAAGAAGGATGCTAAACCCTGGTTGATTAGATGGGTTCTGTTACCGCAAGAGATTGACATTAAAATTCATGATAAGAAGGTGACATAAAACTAGGTATTGAATCACTTATCGATGCTAGGGTAGGCGAAAGAGTTTGACGATTTGGATATCAATGAAATTTTTCTTGATGAGCAACTTCTGCAGTTGGAAAAAGCTCCTTGGTATGAAGACATCATTAATTACTTAGCAAGTGGGCATGTGGATTTAGATTTCACTTATCAAAAGAATAAGAAACTTCTCCATGAGGCAAAATTCTATCACTGAGATGATCCACATTTATACAGAAGAGGGGCAGATCAGATTATCTAAAGATGTGTGCTAGAGGATGAGATGAAACCAATACTTTCCAGGGTTCATGCTTCGGCATATGGAGGGCACTTTGGGCCGACTAAAACTACAATGAAGGTGCTTCAAAGCGGTTTCTATTTGCCAACGTTATTTAAGGACTGTCACAGTTTCTGTAGAACTTGTGAAAAGTGTCAACGAACATGTAACATTTATGCTCGTCACGAGATGCCACTAAACAATATTTTGGAAGTGGAGTTGTTCGATGTTTGGGGCATTGATTTTATGGGACCTTTTACATCATCCTATAACAATCGATATATACTAGTGGCAGTGGATTACATCTCTAAATGGGTGGAAGCAA
>CAIGRP010017608.1:0-15104 GCA_903798385.1 Fraxinus cuspidata
GCTTGCGACTATGTCCCCTGAGTTACAAAAACAATATGAGAGTATAGATACTAACATATGATTTTTCATCTCAATGTGTAGAATGATAAACAATCATACGTGGAAAGATATAAGATTTCCTAGCAACTATACCAATGCATAATGGCAGAAAAATCTTCAGCCAGTGCTCATGTACTGAAGATGTTGACTACTTTAAGAAGTTGTCTCAATTGAGTTCAGTAATGGACAATGAACTAAGTATAGACTTGGTTCTGCAATCTCTGCCAGGGAGTTATTCATAACTAATTATGAATTTAACATGAATAAATTCGAATGTACGCTTATTGAGTTGCTGAACATGCTTAAAACTATTAAGCCTAACATCTGTATTTCTAATGGGCAAATCTTAGTCATTGATTCTTCTGGGGAAGTCTAAATGATGATTTAGAAAAGCAACCAAAATTGTTAAGACAGTTAAAGCGAATAAGGACAATACCAAATCTAATGAACCTTATTATCATTTTTGAATGGTAGGTAATTGGAAATGAAATTGCAAAGTTTATATCTATTTCATTAGTTTCATAAGTATTAGATACTAGATGTGGATCTCATATTTGTATAAATATGTAGAAATTAAATAAAAGTAGATCGCTGCAGAAGGGAGAAGTTGACCTACATGTTGAAAATGAGCAAAAGTTGTTGCATTTCCTGTAGAAGCATA
The DNA here is from genome assembly GCA_903798385.1 of Fraxinus cuspidata. NCBI lineage: Eukaryota > Viridiplantae > Streptophyta > Magnoliopsida > Lamiales > Oleaceae > Fraxinus > Fraxinus cuspidata. The sequence goes on from CAIGRP010017608.1 coordinate 701, forward strand.
TTTATTGACATTACCTTTAAACTTAATATTCGAATTAGAGAAATATTATTTTTTGTTCTCACCACTACCAAGAGTATTAAATAAATTTCATGTTTTGACATAAATTATTTTAATATTAAGGACAACTGTTGTTCCTTTTTATCTTGATAAGATCTTAATGGTTACGGTAAATTATAAAATGACATTTATATTCTAATATTAAGTATTCTATAATAAGTATAGAAATTGAAAGATATAAATAATGATAATCTGAATAACACCTATATCTGGCATTGCAGATTTGGTGACATAAATGATAAAGTAATTACAACCTTACATGGAGATGTATATTTGGGTCAAATGATTCTATTTGGGTCAAATGATTTTGAATCATTTGACAAATGCGAATCATGTCTGTTAGACACATTGACCATAGCTTCTTTTACTTGAAAATGAGAAAGATCTACATAATTATTAGGACTAATACATAGTGATACATGTGGACACATATCAATTAATGCTAGATGAAGTTTCTTTTATCTTATCACATTTGCTGACGACCATTTCAGAAATGGTCATTTGATGAAATTTAGGCACAAAACTCTTGAAATGTTCAAGGGATTTAAGCTAGATATTGAAAAACAAGTAGGTTAATATATTCTCACACTAAGATCTAATCGATGTGGAGAATATTTAAAATGTAAGATTCTTTGATTATTTAAAAGAGAATGAGATTCTCACGCAGTGGATTCCTCCACATATATTGCAACATAATTGTGTATCTGAAATAAGGAATAGTACACTATTAGATATAGTACAATTAAAAACAAGCCATGCAAACATTCCCAAAATCGTTTTGAGGTCATGCACTGATTGCCACGTACTGCGCACTAAATCGTGTCTCATCTAAATCAGTTGAAAAAAAACTCCATACGAGTTATGTAAAGACCCAACTTATCTCACATGAAAGTTTAGGTTGTGATGCTTGTGTGAAGCACACTGAATCAGATAAGTTTGAGACTAAATTCGATAAATATATATTTGTGGGATATCCAAGAGACAATTTGATATCAATTATATAATCCCGTTGAGAAGAAGATGTTCGTCTCAAAACATGTCATACTCATAGAGAAAGTGTTTATTCCAGAAGAGGACAGTGGGAGCAGAATAGATCTTGAAGGAGTTGAAGAATCTACATATATAGTTGACCAAATAGATGAACCTGAGTCTGATCCCAAACCTGCTGAGGGACATACTCTTGATCAGGAAGTAGAGATTTCTGAGGATACGTCAGCTCCATGTAAATCTTGTAGAATCATTCGACCTCCTAGAAGGTACGAATCCATGATTACTAATCAGGCATTACTAATCGATGATGATGAACCTACTAATTATACAGAAACAAAGTCAAGTGTTGACTTAAAGAGATGGTAAGAGGTCGTGGAATTCAAGATGGACTTGATGTATGAGGACAAGGTTTAGACCTTGATCTACTGGGCTAATGGGATAAAACACATAGGTCGTAAATGAGTTTACAAGAAAATGTCAAGATGGATGGAAACATCCCTACATACAAAGTAAAGCTAGTATCAAAAGGCTATAAACAAAGACAAGGAGTTGGCTTTGATGAAACCTTTTAACATGTAACCATGCTAAAGTCCATTTGGATTTTGCTTGCAATAACTGCATACCATAACTATGACTTATGCAAATGGATATCAAAACTACATTCCTTAACAGGAACTTACAAGAGGAAGTATACGTGACATAACTCGAAGGTTTTGAATCCAAAAAAGCCAACAAGGTATGCAATCTTGATAAATCCATATTTGGATTAAGACAGGCTTCTAGGAGCTGAAATCTTCGATTTGATGTAAGAATCAAAATGTTTGATGTTATCAAAAATGAAGACGAATTGTGTGTTTACGAGAAGATAGTGGGAGTATTGTCGCATTCCTATTATTATATGTATGAGACATATTATAGGAAAAGACGTCTCTATATTTCAATTGTTGAAATTATGGTTGTCAAATATTTTCTCCGTGATAGATATAGGAGAAGCAAGTTGATCTATAGAGATAAATCTAAAAAATTACTTAACTTATCCCAATCTATATAGATAAAATCTCGAAAAGATTTTATATGGAGAAAGTGAACTAAAAGTTCATGGATACACTGATGTTATCTTCTAGTCAGACTCTAGAATGATAGCATATCTCAATTAGGACATTGGTTTACTCTTAAGCAGTATGTTGGAAATGTTCCAAATAACCGTTGATTCAATAATAGAAGCCTTATACATCATTGCTTTAGGAAGCAACAAAAGTTGTGGTTTCGATCAGGAAGTTCATTAATGAACTTGGAGTAGTTCCTAACATTATTGATCACATACTTCTGCATTATGATAACAATGGAGTCATCGTGAAAGTGAAGGAACTAAGGTCTCATCAATGATCCAAACATGTGTTAAGGCGGTATTATCTCATTTGAAAGATAATACAATGAAATGACGTAAAAAAAGAACGAATTCCCACAAGTTATTAAATTGTAGATCCACTGACAGGAAGTTGTCGTGACATAAACATGACCATCATGTAAACTCTTATGGTATAAGATACATAAGTGATTGGATCTAGTGCAAGTGGGAGTATGTAAGTGTTATGCCCTAGGTCCAATTNTAACTTTGGAGTATAAACACTTTTAATACATATATTATCGATGCATATTTATGGCAATATCTATTATTTAATTGAAATAATATTCTAATAAATTAAATAATAGAATCCGTAGATTCAAGTCTTGGTGATTTGTTAATCACAAGAAGTCGTGATTGTGAGATACAAATTACATATGACTGAATCTTAAATCGTCCGTGGTCGAAATAATAATGAGATACGGATATCGTTATTCCGGATAGACCATCACGTGTCGCATTCTTACTTGTGAAGTAAGGAGATGATTTCACAAGTTAAAGTGCGGTGATACTTGAATGAACACGTTGATGTTTTGTTATAGAACAAAAGATTGGAGACCCTATGGGAGATATAACATGGATAAATTGGTCATTTGACTTAAGGTCATCATAGTGCCTTATATGAGGACAGTCATACTTTGATGGTGATGATTGTTGCTCTGTCAATGGTCGCTAATACAGCATCGTTCGGGTATGTCAAGAATCATATGAAAGTTGTTAATGATCGATAAAGGATTCGTCACTCTTAGATAGTAAAAGATTATGATCTATATTTTATCTAGTTAAATTGATAATAAAATCATTTGTCAAGGTGAACTCGAAAAGGAGTTTTCGACTTATATTGACTTAATAGTGGGATAAAAGAAATGATCGATAAACTAGATTGACACATATCCATATCTTGCAATTGATCGGATCATATGACGAAAGGATTATAGTTTCAAGGTAAACAAACAAGTTTGGTTTTGTCACATCGCGTGATATTTCCCGTCACGTATATTTTCTGACACATTTTTAAATGTCAATCTAGGACGACGAATGTGACTTAGTGATAAATTAAAAAAGAGTGTGTTTTAATTTATCGACTTTGATTAGATTAAAATAATAATTCACGTCGTTAGGTATTGTGATTGGGAACCTAATGGGTCACACACAAAAGAGATTCAGAAGAATGAGGTTTATCAATTAATTAATTGACAAGTGTTGAATAATTAATTAATTGAATTGTTTATTAATATTAATATGGCCGAATTAATTAATTGGATTAATTAATTTATGGACCATATTTAATTAATTAGATTAATTAATTTATGGGCCATATTTAATTAATTTGATTAATTAAATATTGGACCGGGTTAAGTTTAATAGACAGGCCAAGTCCGCTTGGACTTATATTAATAGGCCGTTAGGGTTTGAAAACAAAATGGAATAATTCATTAGTCTTGCTAGCACAAGAAAAGAAAACATAGCCATTATTCTTGTTCTCTGTGTGGATCACCGTTGGAGGTGGGACAATTGGACGCTTGGATTGCAGATCGTTATCATTGGAGTTCAATAAAAAGCAAAGTAGTTTGTGGAATTCATCAAAGGTATTAATTCTATCACAATTTCTATCTAAACACAAAGCAGATCCTTGTATAAGAATTGAAATTATTTTATTTTCCGCTGCGCATGATTTATTCAGTTCCNTGTGTGGATCACCGTTGGAGGTTAGACAATTAGACAACTTGGATTGCAGATCGTGATCATTGGAGTTCAAAAAAAAAAAAGGAGTTTGTGGAATTTATCAAATGTATTAATTTTATCACAGTTTCTATCTAAACACAAAGCAGATCCTTATATAGAATTGAAATTGTTTTATTTTTCGTTGTGCATGATTAAGTAGATTTATACAATTAGGTCTTAACTTTGAAAATGTAATATAAAATTGATATTGATATGCCAATTTTGGGACTACTAGCGACCACCTAGAGATTCTCTGCTGGTAATATTTATTTTTACATGATATTGTAAGTTTCAGAGGCATGAAAGATTGTACTTGAAGCCCACCCCCCCCCCGTGGAATTCAGGTGCTGAAGTGAAACTTAGTACCAGTTATTGATTAATTTAGTGAAATGAGAGATCGAATTTTAAAAGAATATAGTTTGTTTATATATATGGTCAAAGTCAAACTAATTTCTATCCACATGTTTCGTTAGATTCACAGGTACTATTCATGTATCCGCTACTCATNCCCCCCCCCCGTGGAATTCAGGTGCTGAAGTGAAACTTAGTACCAGTTATTGATTAATTTAGTGAAATGAGAGATCGAATTTTAAAAGAATATAGTTTGTTTATATATATGGTCAAAGTCAAACTAATTTCTATCCACATGTTTCGTTAGATTCACAGGTACTATTCATGTATCCGCTACTCATTTTTATCGGTTAATGATTGAAACCATTTATAAACGACTCTCAAACATGCTATATTTGAGGCGTATATGGTGTAGCTTTGGTGATGTGGCTATTTTGAGTCTTTAGACGGGTCCATTGTTGTGCTCTTGAAGAACATGTACACTTTGACAATTGAACTTAGACTTGTAGTATTTCACTATCGACAAAGGAACTTTGCAAGCCTCCTACATCTGCAATCTTACGAGGGATTGGATATCTTTGTGATGAATGTACAACGGGTGCGAAAGAATTTGTGGCGTTGAGTATCATCTTGTTTCTTTGGGGGCCAAAAGACAATTGATTGCTTTTCCATCATTCCTTGCAGTTGCAGTAACCTCATTGCCTTCATAAGTCTATTCACTACCATACCTAAAACACTTGTTGAGGTTTGACCGTGCTCAAGCGTCAGTAGAGATCCGAGAAGGTTGCTGTTGAACATTACCCCCCCCCCCCCCCCCTCTCTTTAGTCTAGTGATTCATGTTGATCAGAAGTAGAGAATTGCCCGTTTCCTTGGCCAATTTTGAAGTGGCGGCTGTCATTTCTTGATTAGGGTGATTCTGAGCATGCATTTGGAGTTTATTAAGTTGGTTCTCCACTTTAATTGCCAAGTTTACTGCGTCAGTGAACGTTCAAATGGGCTGAAATGCTTGAATTACCAATTTTAATCCCCAATATAATATAACGGCGACTTATTGATTAATCGCTTCTATTAAATTAATTCGGCATTGAATCGATAAAATTTCATTGATAGTGTGATTGGCTTGTCGGCAGTTGTGATATTGTTGATAAAGGAATTGTTAGTAATCTGGTGGAAGAATCATTCCTTTAATGATCTTTTCATCTTGGACCATGGATGACTACTACTTTCTTTGGAGTTGACGATTATACTGCAATTGTTCTTATACGCCACAAGTTTGACTTGGCGTTCCTTGAAAATTTTGAATAATCAAAAATATTCTCATTATCATTTATCCAATCGAGAAAGTCTTTCTTCATTGTGTGGTCGGACATCGAAGGTGGGTAAATTCATCTTCATCTCAAATTCTTGCTTATTTTGACCTGGCCCATAAGTTTGAGGGCAAATTTATTATGCCCATGAGTTTGGGGGGAAAACCAGCAATTATTTCTCCCTTGGTCATATACTTGGAAGGGCTAAATCACTAAGTTCACCTTCACTAGATGAGTCCTCGCGTTAATTTGGACCAATCGATAGCGTGGAACACCCTCTTCCTGGCGCGCAAAAGGAGCAGTTATCATGCCATCTAAAGTCAATAGTGTCGCCTCAATTCTCTGCATCGCGTCGGAAGGTCTTACTCCAAAATCTTTAATTATTCTGCTAGCAATAAACCTTAGAGGGGTCCTAGTTGCAATGTTGAGCCCTAGAGTGTGATGAGTGATCGACTTTAGGTCATCTAGTTGATGTTGTGCTGCTTTGATGTTGGCCATATAAGGTCGATAGTCGTGTAGCCCTAGGTTGACAAGAGATGGAGAGTTTGTGCTATGTTGTCGGGTCCTATTCGAATTTGACGACTGAGAACGAGCACAAACAAGATCTTTCGGTACCTAAAACAAAGACGTTGAAGTATGTCATCGTCGCCTTTCCCATGCTTAAGTCAGCGAAAGGGGAAAATATATGCGTAAAACTATAAATTAAATGTAAAACATCTGAATAATGTATTGTGGTCATGTATTTATAGAGTAGGTGGTACACTCCTTGGAGTCTTAAAATTCTTTTAGGACATGACAAAAAAGTTCTAGTGGAATTCAATCTTATCGGAGTTGGATAAGTTTGAAGCTGGGAGTAGAATCCTACTAAAGTATGTCTTTTGAGGTAGAGAAATGGATAAAAGTAAAAATTCAAGATGACATGGAATCGTTACGTGTGGTAATTAAATCCAAGGAGGACACCTTAGGAAAACTCCCTAGATGACCGAAAACAACCTCGAGCATTGTTGTTCGGGGTTGATCAAAAAATGACCAAATCAGAGGGAGTTTAGGGTTCTATGATGTATATTCTTTCTTCTCTAGTTGGTGTCGCTCATCGTCCTATGAAAGCTCACTGGAATCTCTAAGTTGCCCCATCTTTGGGCTGGTTGCTTGCTGGTTATGTTCTTCGAAAGTTACGAGTAGCGTAGACGAATGCAATTAAAGTATGCTAAACATCCAAAAGGTTTTTCAAGCTATGCTCCATGTTTTCAAGCCTCCTTTAATCATCGACAGCTCAATTTTCACTAGTACCGTCCTTATTGATGTCAATAAAATTCTTGTTCTAGTACCTATTTTGGTGCAAAAACTAAATTATTTCTTAAAACACGAAGAAATTTTGAGAAAATCAAGAAGCTTGTAGAGTATATATTTTAGGGTAATGAACACAAAATCTCCCTAACATTTGCCTCTATTGTGAAATATCCCATATCACTTCAAATCGACAAAAACTCTAGATGACCTTTTACGTACAAAAGACTCACCTATCGTATAAATTCATTACTAGAACAGTTAAATCCATCTAAAGAGGGCCAAAATTGAAAAGGACAGTTGTAGTAACAAACATTTTTTCATTTTTCACAAATTATATTCAAACCTTCTATTTTTACCGCTCACAATTCCGAACTTTTAAAACTCTATCTTCTCTTCCAATTTCACCCCCAACCTACCCTATCCACGCACTCCCAAACCAATACCTAGAAACCCACCACCCTGCTTCATCTTCTAGGTTTTGGTCTGGTTTTTCTGGTTTTGCGGCTGCCTAATGTCAAATCCCACCTCCATTTCAGATGGTTGCATATTCATTTTCAAATCCATCCCTGATATCCTAATCTTATCAATATTAAAAAAATTAAAAAAAATTACTAATATCCTAAAAGATGACAAAATCCTACTCTAACAATAACTAACCCTAGCATATATATAGGATTGTCTTGCATCATTTACTTGGCTCATACTCAAAGTTAACAAAACATTCTTCTACCATGATAAAGTAAACTTGCGCTTGATAAATTAAAAACAAGAGGGGTCAAATTCAGATGTTCCATTTGCAAACAAAATCAGGTCAATGCGCCAAATTCGCCATATAAAAGTCTTAACTTCTACTTAAACCATAACAAGGCCACTGGGCTAAATTTCTTGATTTCCACCCTTCTTTGAATCATGCGGGGTGTATTTTTCCATCAGCCTATTGAATTCGTCATCAAATTCCTTCTCAAGTGCAACCTCTTCTTCCAAGTGCTTGCGCCTCAGAGCAACCATCCGCTCTTCATGTGCTTTCATCAGTTTTTCCCTCTCAGCAACATATTCGTTCATTTCTTCGTCCTGTAGCCGGATAAATTTCTCAATTTTCTCCACCCTGAATTGTAATCATCAAAATAGTAAGAACGGTATAAAATAAAACCTAGTAATGCCAGATGTGTAACAAAAACATTAACAACATAACATAACAAGGGATCCAAACAGAGCAACTGCAATGATCAACAAATTAATTTAGGAGTCCTAAAATTGCTCCTGGTCATCAATATTATAATTTGAAATAAGCAGGAGCTCTATGTCCCCCCTCCCAAATATTAATAAACATGTAATGTTTCCCAAAACTATATTGGAGTTTTTATTTTCTATAATAATATTGCTAATATAATAAGCAAGAGAATAAATTTTCATCAAAAAGAAGAATCTGTGTATAATTTGACATAATTATTCATTCGTAACTCCAGACTAGAAAAAACCCCAAGTATTGCTTAAGGCGAGCTCTAGCGTGCCCTTCCTAAATGTATTCTGATATCACTTAAATCTCGATAAATGGGTAGAAGTCCATGCAAACCTCAAACCAAGACTTCGATGGATTTCAATTGGAAAATGAATTGCCTATGAGACTAAAGGACATCGAAAGCATGTTACCTGCTTTGGCGATCCTCAATTGATGACGGGTTTACTTTAATCTGTGTAACCTTCACGCGCTTATCCTGCTGAATCTTCTCAAAAGTCTCCTCCTTCGCATTTCTGGCATCATATAACTGCTTGATCTGATCTTTGAAGAATTCCTCTTGGAAATCCATCTGATAAAAAAGAAAACAATTACTTAGCTTAATCAATAACAGAGATCCCTTCAGCCTCTACATCCGATGAATGTACAAAAATTATAATATTCTGGATTTTGGGAAAAAACTGATTCTGGATTATAGTTGAACAAGGCTTAATGTTTTTTCAATTCATTAGTTCCAGATACACGAGTTGATTCTGTCTTTTTTTAACAAACTTCAAAGAACACGATCATTCACAGCCAACTGAAAGTAGGTCGGGTGCTCCAATCACTAAAAATTACCTCAATACTTTATCCTATTTGCAACAATTAAGAATGGGAATTTTGCTTTGATAAATACAGAAAATACCAAACATACATCTTCTTTGTGTTGCTCATGATGCATTTTGGTCCTCAGTCTTACTATCCGGTTTTCTTCCAATGTCTTTCTCAGCTTTTCAGACATCAAACCGACAGACTCTTCGAGAGCTTTCTTGCTCCTCTGTTCTTTGGCAACTTTATTCTTAAACCACGTCAGTTGTTGGTTATCTTCACTCATCTGCTTCATTTGATTCACGACCATTTCTTGATAGGATCTCATATCATACTTCAGCTTGGATTTTCCTAAGCATTTTTGAGCATGTTAAGCTATAAGTTAAAACAAGATTTTGTAAGACCATTCACTTGTCCCATACAGGGACAGAGAACTTGGGTGGAGGACACATACATGTACACATACATCTATGTTAAAATCAAACTAAACATATAAATGAAGAGAGAGAGAGAGAGAGAGAGAACCATGACAGTGTTGGTTAAAGTTGTCCAAGTCTCGCATCTCTGCCATGTAGCCATAGAGTTGACGTTGTCCACCGGGATAGAAAGGAACCCTATTCCGCTCCCAACCATTCTTATCTCTACCATTATCTTCAAAATGTTTGCTTAATCGCTCAGCCTCTGCATATCCCACTGCTGAAGCCTCAAAAATCAGAACACTTATGCCCCGATGCCCCTGAGGACCATATGAATGTCGAGCCTTCACTGCAGCATATGAACTGAAATAGTCGAGAAGCTCTTGATTTCCCATGCCAATCCACTGATTATTGCAGTTCATAATAACATGAGTTCTAGTGCAAATAATTCCATATATAATATATATACAGACATCATCATAATAATAACATTAAGCCTCCGTTCGGAAAATTTATAAATGATTTATAAGTATGAACAGTAAAATGAATAGTAGTGGATCATACAAAATTTTAAATTAGTGTTTCACTTTACTTAGACTCCATTTTAATTTTAATACATTTTTCTCTTTCCTCTTTTCAACCACACATTATTCAATAAAATAATATTACCCGTAAACCCAAAAATTTTCCTCTTTTTTAACCTCACATACTCAAAAAAATCAATATTCAAGAATACATTTTTCCCAAAATTACATTTTGATGGAGCCCAAACAAGAGCTTAATTTATAAAATAACTTATAAATTGTATCCGAACGGAGGCTAACATGTCATCATACCTGATCCTTGTCATCTTTTTCAAGTCTGGTATTCAAGATGATCACAATAGGTGGCCATACTATCTCTTTATCAGCTATTTCTTTCAGACCTTTCCATTTCCCAAAAGTTTCACCTGCTGTTACTACTGAAGTTCCCCTTCTCTTCAACTCCTCATCCAAAAGTTCAGCAAGTTCTCTATGAAGCTTCACCCTTTTGGATCCTTTAGTTCTCGCATGAGTAACAAGGGGCTGCAAACCACGATACCAATCTATAGCCCCAGGACCTCCTTTGCATGCTGGGCAGTGCCATTGTCTTTCTGGTTCATTGATCTGCTCAACAGTCAAAGTATCAAGACTATCAAAAAGTTCCTTAAACCATCTGTTCTTCTTCCGCGTCTCGTGACTCTTTTGGCTTTCATCTGAATCGAAGTCATCACTGAGAAGCTCCTCATCAGTGTCATCATCCACATCTGACAACTCCTCCTCATCATCAACATTAGCAGCCAGAACATCCCCAGGATTTTGTACATCTTCTGAGGACTGATTAGAAGTTCTGGTAGACCAGTCCCACCCATTCTTTAGAGGAGGAGGAATTACTGCATGAGTCGCAACGTTATCGGTTTCAGGAAATAGGTTATCTGATTGGGGTTTACCATTTCCTCTGCCGATAGATCTTCTAGAATCAGAAGGGGGTGCAGGCTGGGTCTGGCCAGAGCCCCTTCCTGGTCCACCAGAAGTTCGCATTCCCAACTTTTGCACAGTGTCTGGATGGCCCCATGCCCTGGGAGGATTGGAATTCTTAGGTCCCCATTGTTTTGGAGCACTACTTCCAGTCCTGTTTTTTGATTTCTTTCCATACACCTCCCACCCATCATCTTGTGTAGAACCCAAATTCAAATCTGACATGCCGTGACTTAATTGTTCATCTCCAGGGCTAGAGACATTTGAGGACCCTTTTCCCTTAAATGATGGACCAGAAGGACCAGTACTGGAAGGATTACAACCCCATTTTCCCGAACTCATCTTCGTATAAAGTCTCTGAACAAATCAAATCACAGTGAGAACAAGATATAAGAAAACATTATTCCAACACAAACCAAAAAAGTTATATAAATTACTGAAATTTAAAATATTCTCGTTGTTCATAATCTTAGAAAAAAAAAAAAAACCTAATTTTGTTTCTATGCTGTTTAATACACAGAAATTATTGGAAGATAGATGTAAAATAGAACTCGTAGGACTTAATATGCGTGAAAAGGTTCCACTGCATTGGACATTTCAAGATATTGATGAGAAAAGAAAAATTATTTCCATCAGCTCTTTTGTCCTTCTAAGAAAACAGAAACTAAATTTTAAAACTATTCGGGCATATGATGAAAAACATAAAACATTAAAGGAAATTTAACTAGAGAGCTCAATCACTTGGAATCTTTACCATCATCTTCCAGGCAATCCTTCGGAACCAAGGTCAATAAATTGTTTTCCTCCATTCTCCTCATTTAAATAAAGAATCCTAATGGTGAAGTATGAAATAAAAATCAACATTTGACGCTTCACAAAAAAGCGAACAACTAGACTGCAAATTCTTATGGAATAGGGATCATTAATCATTAAAGAATGGGGAATACAAAGCGAAAAATGAATCCCCCACCAAAAAAAGGAACAAACCTCAAAAGGAATTTTAACCACTTCAAAACAAAGTTAAATTTCATTAAAAATCAAAGGAAAACATCATTTCCGTTATGTTTTCTTGAAACGATCGCGAGAGAATAGTTTTCCTCGCCATTCACGCCTGTGTCAACGTTCACGTACAGAAACATACAGTAACGTAAGTACACCAACACACAGATAGATATACGCATACAGGAACACGATCTATGAATGGAAAATAGATAGAATCGCTCAGATTTAACGGCAAAAGTCAGTAGAAAAATACCAAATCAAATGTGAGCTCACGACGAGGAATGCAACTAAAAAATTACTTACGCCGGTGATTGAGCGACACGCTCTGGTCGTAGTATCTCTCCGTTACACGCGCAGAGAGAGGACAAATACAAGGACGGAGAAGTCAAGTGAGAGTATCAGTGTAGTGTAAGTTCCGGACTCCAAATTGTCTTCGAATTTGATTTAATAGTAAAGCAAGACTATGTTTGACTAAACCCTAAATTTCAGTAAAATTACGTTTTTACTCACTTTTTGCTAAAACAATTAATCTCATTTCTCTAGGCTTGTCCAAACGTGTCTCTAGTTACGATAGATTTGAGGTTTAAAGTTGTATGTAAATGCAAACGATGTGATGGAATATTTATGGGTCCCGCTCCAAACACCCACTTTAGAACTGGGTAATTAGCATCCTGTCATTTTGCGTCTATTGTGAAATACATCCATATTCATTCATTTTGGCGCAAAACCTCTGCATATGATATTTTCTTGGTTTTATTTTCTTCAATTTTTCAATAAAATCGTATGAAATGACGAATAAAACATCCTCTTTAAATAAAATAAAAAGGAAAGGATTAATTGAAATTGTAATCCGAAATTTAAAAAAAAAATACAAAAGAAACCCAAATAAATAATTAAAAATTTAAATTGACGTATAAGTTATTGAAGATGAAACAGAAAAAAAAAAAAAAGTAACTCATAAGTCAATAATATTATAAATAATTGAAATAAAATATAATAAAAAAATATTTATTTAATTTAAATTTTAAAATAAAATATAAAAAATCCTCGATGATATTATAAAAAAAAAGAAATAAAATATTGTGAAAATGATTATTTAATTTAACTTTTAAATTAAAATATAAAAACTCCATTTCAATTTTTAATATTATTTATTTGGGTCTCATTTGCATTTAAAAAAAAAATTAGCACTACAAATGTAATTAATTCTTTATTTTTTTTTCTTTTTACTTTATTTAAATATGATTGTACATTCGTCTTTTCACAGGGCTTTAATGAAAAAAAAATTGAAGAAAATGTTATATTTCGCAAATAAAGTGCCATTTAGGGGAATTTGCGCCAAATGAAAGGACATGGATGTATTCCAAAGTAAAGGCAAAAATTAAGGATGTAGTACTCTTTAAAACCAAACCAACATTTTTGAGTCATTTTAACTTTTTCCCAAACAATTATTTCATTCAAACGGTCTTCCCCCGTAAATTCTTAAACACGTCAAAATTTTAATAGAACGATAGTATCGGCAAATTTACTTTTTGAGAAATTTTGGTGAAATTTTTTTATATAGGGAAAATTGCATTAACACCTAGAGTTTGTATTTGTTAGGTTTTAAATGTTCTGTAATTGGCAATTCTGTAAACAATAAGGACTGAGTTGTACTATGTTTAAAAGTTAAGGAGTAATGTGCAAATTATTGAAGATAGGGTTATTAGGTCTAGTGTTTGAGAATGGCAAAAAAAAGAAAAACGACACAAATTTTCGCTAGACTGTCACCAAAGTTTGGCTCGAGCTACAAAAGTAGATATATCGTCGGTGGACTGTCGTCCCTCTTTCGCTCGAGCGACATGCTGTGCTCGACTATCCCATCGCTCAAGCGATAGTGTTGTCCGGAAAATTTTTATTTCGCAATTTAAAGGCTTTTTCATCGGCCCATTACTTTTTAAACCTATCTATAAATATCAAAACACATCGAACGTAAGGATTAAGGTTGAACATTGAGAAAGCTTCATATGTGAGATATTCATTCTGTTTTATCTTTCAACCTTCATCTACTTTGATTATTTTGGTGAGAAATATATTGTTCCTATAATCTAAATATCAAACTGTCTTTCCTCTACATCTAGTCAGAGTTCTGAAAATTGAGAGAAATTGACTGGAGTTCCAGTCTTTGAAGAAGAACATGTTCTTTGTTGATTCACGGGAGATAGACGATTCCAAAAGGCTAGGAGTGTTGCAGGGTAGCAGATTCTACAGAGAGTTTTGGCAACAGCAGCTAAGGATTGGTGCAGGGGAGTACAAATCTAGGGAGAGCTGTAAGGAGTGC
>CAIGRP010017614.1:0-12786 GCA_903798385.1 Fraxinus cuspidata
CCTCATTATTACACATTATAATGAGAAGAAAAGGAATTTTTAAGAGAATGTGTGGTTAAAGAAGAATGAAAAGGTTAGGGTGTAGATGTAATATTATTTTATTGGAGAATGTGTGGTCGATAAGAAGAGAGGAAAAATGAATTATAATTTAATGGGGAATAATGGGGGCCAAACAGGGGGCTAAAGTTTCAATAAGGATGACACTGTTTTTCAGGCTTCAATCAGGGTGTTCCATCTGTCTATTCTAGGAAGTTAGTCCTTGTAGATCCTTGAAGCCTGATCAAATGCTTCTATCGAATGAAAATATCAAACTATGTTTCCTATAACCTCATATGCTGGCCATTCAACTTTTTAAGTAAGCTCTACCTCGAATGGCCGCAAAAGTCTGCTACAAGTTCATTAACCTTCATTGCTCTGAATGACCAGCGTTTTTCTCAGATTTGAAATTGTCACATTTAGAGAGATGCAATGAACCTTCTATTCTGGTCATTCAGTTGGTCCATAATACTACAGGTGATCTGCCAATTGATGCCCGAAATTCAGCCAGCAACACACACAAAATTCATCAAATGGTAGTGCATATTAGAAGAGGGAGGGGTAGACCAAAACAAACATGACTGCGGTAGCTGCTAAGGATCTAGTTGATTTAGATCTTCCAAGTTGATAAAGTAATGAAATAAACAGAGTGGCAGAAAGAGATCCAAGTAGCTGACCCTAAATTTATTAAGGCTTATTTTTTTCTTCCTGTTGTATTTGTGTGGAAGCATCTTTTGGTCGTGTGCTGGAAGAAAAATATACCTGGCACACATTATCGACTTACTTGCAACAAACCATAATCAATTGACATGGCTTGTCAGGAAAAGACAAAAAATGAAATCACAGCCACGCTAATTGCAACTTATAAACTCATAGCTGGTTGTCTTTTGCAAGTATTCATGTTTAATCTGCTGCTTCACTGACTATCCTCGTCAGCCTGTGGCCTCTCTCTATGACACCTACATCATAATGCCTTGTAAATTTTAACTGTGTGGATTAAGTTGCACTGCATGAAAATCATTTAATTGATTCATGATGTTTATTCTGCAGTTCACGAAAGATTGCTTCGAACAAGTGATGACTTTGTCTGGGCTCTTGAAACTACCTTTCAAGGTCGTTTTATAATTGACGTCGAGTTTCTTGATCTCAAGATTTGCCCTCTAAATGTACGTTGCTTTATACTATCTGTAGTTAGAACTTATAAGTCTACATTAACATAATTATACTTAGAAAGTAGGAAAAGTACATTTGGCTTGTCATTTCAAGGATAGCATTTTACATATTATGGAATATGTCCTCTCTTACTATTGAAATTAGGGTGGAGAAGGTAATTTTATATGCCCCAATGAAGGTAGGAAGCAATATCCTGCAACCCAGAACTCCATCAGATGCCTAGCAACTCAAAACTCCCTCAGATGCCTCTCTCGCATGCTTGACGAGTCTATTCATGCTGATGTCACCATCAAAACTGCCGATGGAACACTACAGGCTCATAAGGCAATTCTTTCTGCAAGTTCCCCGGTGTTCCACAGCATGTACCTCAAGGAGAAAGAGTCGTCAACAGTTGACATGGAAGATATGTCGAGAGAGTCTTGCATGGCCCTTATCAGTTACTTTTATGGAAAGATAAACAAAGAAGTTTTCTGGAAACACCGATTGGCTTTGCTGGGTGCGGCAAACAAATACGACATTGTAGAGTTGAAAGATACTTGTGAAGAAAGTCTTCTAGAAGATATTAACTCGGAAAATGTCCTCGAGAGGTTGCAATTGGCTTGGCTTTACGAGCTCGATAAGTTGAAGAAAGGGTGCTTGATGTATTTGTTTGATTTTGGCAAGATATATGAAGTTAGAGATGAAATGGAAATGTTTTTCAGACACGCGGATAGAGAACTAGTGGTGGAGATGTTTCAAGAGGTGCTTACGGTTTGGAAACCAGCATAAATCAGAGTCTTACCATGCACGAGCTACCATTAGCTCGCAATGGCTCAAAGGTTTTACACCTTCCAGCACCCTTTTTCGGGTGAGGTGAAAAAGTGTTTATCGAGGTGCTAGATTATTAATGTGGGTCCGTATAGCCATTTCTTTTTCTTAACTTGTGCATTATTTTGACCGTGAGTCTTTGCAATAGAGAACGACGATCCTCAAGCAAAGCTATGTTTCAATTTTTAGTTATGTCCGTCTTTATGTTGTAAAATAACTTTGGCATAATCCAATTTCAAGATAACTTTGTATCAATACTTTACCTCAAACAATAGTTTTGTTTGGATGGAAATGCCTATTCTTGAAAATATTTGATATTAGGGTTGAGTCCTTTTTCCCAATTACAAATCAGACCCACGAATTAATAAGTAAAACCATGGTGAGACAATTGCTAGTCAAATCCAAGTGGTTAGCACATGCAAGATTGGTCCCCAAACCAAGCTGATTCTAGGGCACGTGTATTATTTTTTACGAATTTTATAAGGCTTGGTCTAAAAATTCCTAACACTACTCGATAACTTAATAGGGTCAACATCTAAGTGACGATTTTGTTAAGTTCATAGATGGTTTTTAAAAATGACTGAGAATGACATAGAGGTACCCTATGTGAGCCATATGCCAACAACTTGCACTTATTTTAGTACACTATAGAAAGTTCTTGAATTTTCTCGATATTGAACAAGAAAATTAAATCTAAGAAAATAAAAGTTTCGTTAGACACAATCTCCATTGTAAAATGTAAGATACACAACACAGAACGTTACTTTAAATTAGCTCATATTAAGGTGGTCTAACAAAAGTCGATCCACGCATAAGTGTCAAGAACTTTGGATGGACTTAAGAATGTCAAAATGTCTTTAATTAAGTAAATCGACACAATTTATCTCTGCTTTGAAATATAACGTCTTTAATGTATCTACTCTGAACTAGTCCAATGAGAACAAAATTCTCGACACACTAGGATTAGCCCTCGAGAAAGTTTTGCAAAGGAATTAACCCTAAGAAGAACAATTTTCAACCCTAATAAAACTCGATTCTTTGAATAAGAACGCAAGTAGAAAATATAAATAAAATCCATAAAAATAATTACTTTGTTAAGCTTGAACACCATAAAATATCCACTTCAAAAGCACCAACCAAATTATACAAGAACGTGGACACTCTCTCCACCGTCACAATTCTTCCACCCCTATCCTCAACATATAATTTGTGTGACAGAGAAACTCTCACAAAATATTGGAGTTCTTTAAATGCAATATATATAGGTACACAATACTGTGAAAAATAATTCTCCATTGATACAAAATATTATCACACTCTCTTTTCTCTCTCTTAAACCTCTCTCTCACACACAACACACACTAAACTTAGCCATGGTTCAAACCATGCTACTCTCTGCTAGCAGTACAGTTTCTGGGCATGCATTGGATCTGAAGAAGGAGCCATTGATGATTCAGAGACTAAAACCAAAGCCCTTTTCTCATTTCTTATTACCACCTAAAACTTCATCTCCTTTATCTTCGTCGACTACAACTGTTGCACTCTTCAAGTCAAAAGCAAAAGCACCAGCTAAGAAGGTAGTTTTTACTTTTTTACTTTACTTTTGCATGGTAAATTTGAAGTATTAATGTTATTTTATTATCATTTTTTTTAACAGATTGCAGTTGTGAAGGAAAAGCCAAAAGTAGAAGATGGCATTTTTGGGACCTCTGGAGGATTTGGTTTTACGAAGGAAAATGAACTCTTTGTAGGTCGTGTTGCGATGATTGGGTTCGCGGTGAGTTCTCGTGTTTTACCTACATCCCCACTTTACAATAAATTTTTTTATTTACTTCTATTTACTTAAATTAAAAAAAACGAAACAAAGAGGGGGTAAAGTAAGTCGAATCTTCTTCAAAATAAATCTACTTATATTAGGATTCAAAATGTCGTACATGGAAATCAATAGAAAATTGTATAATCATAATCGACAACAAAAATTTGGTCTTTTTATGAACGTCTAGATACTATTACGGTCAATTGAACCTTATTAAAGTGTTTCTTTAATCAGAAATATTTTAATTTTCAAATATACTTAGGTAATTTTATTTTTTTGAATTTATTTTTTAGCTCAATCAAAAATGCACTTAATCATAGGATGATGAATTACTTAAAAATAACATTGAGTTTAAAAATCCTTGACATAGTTTTTTTTTGTTTGTTTTTTTTTCCTATTAACAAATTAGCAAAATTTAACTTAAAATTATTCAAGAAATAATTTGATAAATTTTATCCTGAAAAATGTGCTAGCAACTAAGGTTGTTGTTGTTGTTAGCAAATTTCCTAGGATTGATTGACATTGGATAAAACTAGTGCAGGCATCTTTGTTGGGAGAAGCAGTAACAGGAAAGGGAATTCTGTCACAACTGAATTTGGAAACTGGAATCCCTATTTATGAAGCTGAGCCTCTTCTTCTCTTCTTCATCCTCTTCAATCTGCTTGGAGCCATTGGAGCTTTGGGTGATCGTGGCCGTTTCGTCGATGAAACTCCTACCGGACTCGAAAAAGCAGTTATAGCCCCTGGAAAAGGACTTCGGGGTGCATTAGGTCTTGGAGACGGTAAACATTCGTTCCCATTATTCCAGTTGTTTTTAGTACTCTAATAACGTATTTTCTTAGGTAAACTTCATAGTACTTGACAATATTAAGAACTAAAAAAATATTAAATTCTCGTTCTTTGCAGTATCTAGTTCTGTCTAATAGTGCGTACCATACAATACATATGCTATTATTATATCTATTGGTCGCTCCCTGTTAATCAAAATTAGAGACTAATTTTCCTTTTCCAAACTAACGGATCTGGATAGAATGACCAAACTATTAAGACATTTAAGTTCATCAACCACCGGTGTTTTTAACATGCGACTATTAGAAATTCTTGTCTGATTCTATCCAATTTAACGTACTAAATAGATTTTTCGAGCCTAACTAGTATTTGCATGCATGCAGGTCCATTGTTTGGATTCACAAAATCTAATGAACTTTTTGTTGGAAGAATGGCTCAACTGGGAATTGTTTTCTCCATAATTGGAGAAATTGTGACAGGAAAAGGGGCTCTGGCACAGTTGAATATAGAAACTGGAGTGCCCATAAATGAAATTGAACCTCTTCTGTTGTTCAACATTGTCTTCTTCTTCATTGCTGCCATTAATCCTGGTACTGGAAAATTTGTGACTGATGAAGAAGAAGCATAAATATCATGTACCTGGTTTATTAAACTACGGAGAAATTAAAATACTTTCATGCAGTATTTTGTAATTAGTGGGAACTTGTCATTTATTTTGAAGATTTTTTCTTCGAATTGATCTATGTTTTTCATAATATGTTATTCAAGTATCTAGTTAGTCATTACGATTTCATTGTTCTACCATCAATCTAATCCAAAAAGTGTTCAATTTTTTTTGGGTTAAATCGTCGCGTTACTTCCACGTCCGATCATTCTAAAAAAAAAAAATTTGAAGTGAAGACTAGCTCTTTTTCATATGTTGAAAACTAATTTACTACTTTGACAATATATTGAGGGCTAATTCTGCAATTTTCTTGATCTTTTTTCACTCCTTTATTTCAAAATAATTCTTTTAGAAAAACAATCATGCTACATAGACATAACAGTTGACATAATCCTTGAAATGATCCTACATAACAACCTATCATTAGACCATTTAAAACACATTCAACTTTTTTATCCAATCACATATTGTCAATACTTGTTATGTCACTTTATCCTTTACCTATTTTTTGACAAAGTAACATTATTCTTTAAAAAAAAAACAAATGTGAAAGGAATGATTTTTTCCCCTTCTAGAGAAGCTATACTTGTGAAGTAACTTTCTGAATTCAAAGGAAGCTCTACCAATAAAGAATAGCATTGTATCCAAATAATTTGCAATTTGCTAATTTTTAGAGGAAACTAACACAATGTGACTTTATCAAGAATCAAAAACCCTGCCAAATGAAACTTAAATAAAGTGGTTAGGCCGTGTAATTGCTTTAAATAAAGTAATAATTTAAATCAAATGTATTGGAATTTAATGGGTCGTTCTCTTTGTGTTTCAATTTTGTATTTTAAGTTTTGAATTCATTTTGAGTTGTATTTTGAGTGTCCATTTTGAGATTGTTGAAAACGTGTTCTTTTTGAAATTTTGAAAAATTGTTTTGAAAACACCCAAAACAAGTGTTGAAAATTTTGACTTGATTATAACTGAAAACACTCAAAACGACAAATTTGTCGTTTTGTATTTTCTTTGTAAATTTTCAACTTGTTTTCAAAAACGCGTTTTCAAAAATGGGAAAGAAACGCATTTTCGCTGTTTTGAAAAATCGAAAACAGAAAACGACTTGAAAATATTAAAGAGAACAGACCCTAATGTTTTGTATGGGTTTTACAAGATAAATGTGCAATAAAATTATTAGCTCATTTAATTGAAATTGACAAACTTAAAACATAAGTGAATTTTCATGACTTGCGAAAACCTGCAATGTTAAAACATATCGACCTTCTAAAAGATGGCATCTTTTGATAAAATAAAACCCTCTGCACGACTTTGAGTTGAACATAACCGAATAATATAATATACAATACTTTAGCTTCGTTCTCAATTTATTGTCCAATCTTGTATAATCTATCCAACCGATTAATCGATCCATAAAAATGATTACCATTCAACCACAAACTGAAATCTTACCAGCTCCAAAATGGTTCTTTCATGGATAAGCATTAGTTCACAAGACAAGTCCATCGATGCAAAGCTCGAACATTTATTCAATTATTAATGACTTTCAGTCAAGAACATAGAACAAACAAAATTCTACACACAAAAATGAACTCCCATTCCACACACAAACTTTACCTTTTCTCCCCACATAAGCATCGAGCAGCTTGTAGAGCAAAATACGTGAGGATGAGGTCAGCACCTGCTCGTCTCAAACACATCAGCGACTCCATCATGACTTTCTCTTCATCAATCATTTTAAGAACCCCACCAGCCTTAATCATGGAGTATTCCCCGGAAACCTAAGTACAACACATTCCAAGAAAGATGAGAAATGGGAAATAAGTAGAGAAGTTCGTGATTTTCTGATGCATTTTCACTGAACCCTTGTTAATGTTTTGTATACATTATTAGACAGGCTTGGATGACACCTATGATGTACCGACATGGACAAGTGTGTCTAACACGAAATTTTTCAAAGAAGTACTGACACGACATGTTGTTGACACGTTGATTAAATTCTTTAAATAATTTGTATAGTATAAATTTAGTTTTAAACTTGTTATTAATTTTTTTTTTATCGAAATATTTTAAATATGAGTACATATTTGTTACTTACTAATAATTTTGAGTTGAGAATATATAATATTTTTAATAAAAAATGAAAAATGTTAAGAGTGTCTGAGCACATTGCCCTAGTCGAAGTGTCCGTGCTACAAAGGACAACACAATAATTATTTTAGCTTATTTTTCTGTTTTTATATTCTTATAATCCACCTTACCAAACAAGCAACATGTTTGGCTAAGCATAATAAGTTCACTTATAAGTATTACCTGATATGCAGCAATGGGCAAAGGAGAGTTATCTCGCAAAAGCCTTATTATATCCAAGTAAGGCAGACCCGGTTTCACCTAATCCAAGCGAAAAACCATCAGAAAAACACTAGTTGTTTTTGCTAATTTGAATGCTGTCAAATTCACAAAGAAGCAATAATTTATTTTTTTATGTTTTGGTAAACCAGATAAAGAAGTGCTAACCAGAAGGATATCGGCTCCTTCAGACTCATCTTCGCGGGTTTCAATAAGAGCTTCTCTATAATTAGCAGGATTCATCTGATACCTTTTTTTAGTACATGCCACGTTTGTAGAAAAGTGAGATCTAACTGGTATCTACTGATATTTCGGCGAAAAATAAAATAAAAAATTGGTGAGTTAAATACGTTTTCTTGTCACCAAAACGTGGGTTTGAGTCTAACGCTTCTCGGAAAGGTCCATAGAATGAACTTGCATACCTAAAACATCAATCAATCAATGAATGAAAATCAAGAAAAACTGAAGATGGAATAAGAAGACCAGAAGGTAAGAAAGCTCGACATCAAATCATGTGGAAATCATTTTAGAATTCCTCTCAACTGAGCATGTATGAATTAAAGATAATAATAGAGGGAGCAATAAAAATATAATAAAAGTGAAGATAATACGAATAGGAACTGACTTTGCAGTGTAGGACATAATAGAAACATGCTGAAAGCCATTGGCATCAAGAGCTGCTCTAATTGCTCCTACACGGCCATCCATCATGTCACTGGGGCTGACAACATCCGCCCCTGCTCTGGCCTACATATAGAAGTAAACCAAGTAATAAGATTACAAACTTGGTTTGCATGGTATTTTTGACAAAATGTTGCAAGTAACCCTCACATTCTATGTAAAGCACTAAAACTCTGTGAAACTGTGTATTTCTGGAACATGACAACGATGATATCAAAACACAATTGTCCAGGAAAATCGTTTCAGTTATGACAGTCTACTAAATAACAGAAGATATCGAAGTTAAGACAGAAGGTTTTTAGTTCACTAGCCTAAAAGATTTATATACTGACAAGCATACTAAATAAAGTAAGATCCAGAATTACCTGGGCGACTGCCTGTTTACACAACTGATGCACAGTTTCATCATTCATTATAACTCCTGCAGGAAATTGCAGTAAGTTCAAACATTAATAGCCATGCTAACTTGAATGAACTATACCCACTCTTCCTCGCACAATAAAATTCAGGACAGAATATGAGACATAAAGAAAGAACTAGACGTCAATGTGGAAACATGTAATATCTCTTTGTAATTTTCTTAAAGCATGCATTAGAAAGTGTCAAATACTAACTCATTACTAACATAAACAACTTCTATAGTTTACATATTTATCTGAAAATTCAAAATTTTGATGTTCCAATGCCTTGAAGCACATTCTAATCCTAAAAGGATTTTCTGATTGCGACTTCCACATCCTTGCCGGAAGAGAGAGAGAGAGAGAGAGAGTTCTTTAGATAAAATAACACAAGAAGACTGTTTTGTTTCACGACTTTCATCTCATATAGGTAATATTTTCAGTTAACCTTTAAAAGGCCTTTCATGAAGAACTTATCTTCGATAAATGAGTCAATAAATTAGCATTACTCTCAGAATACATCATGGCAAGTGTGTCTTACCATCTTCTCTGACGATGCCATCATGCCCATCAGAAGAATAGGGATCTAATGCAACATCAGTGTAGATAATCTACACGCACAGACATCATAAATTATCAAAGACAAAATCAAAATTCCCATTTAATGCCTCCTGATCTTGAAAGACTACAACACTCCTGAGTGAAGAATAACATACAAGATCAGGGTACTTGTCTTTTAGAAGCTGTATTGTTCGAGGCACTAAACCATTTTCATTGTAAGCTTCATCTCCTGTAGAGGACTGAAAGAGAAGAGCTCATTAGTTAAATCAAATAACAAAATAAGAAAATATTTTGGCAGAAGAACCTTTAAAGCATCTGGAACTTTTGGAAACAGCACAATGCTGTTAACACCAACATCTCGAGCCTTAGAGACCTGCATGAAGATAAGTCAGCGACTAGACTAGTCATTATTGAGGATATTACTTACCATATGCACAAAAGGTAAATAGAAAAATAATAGTTACTTGAACATGAACAATTTAATGGTAAATAGACAATAACATTTTCTTGGATTTGTTTCAACAGTGTACTAGATGTCAAACTTTGAAGTGGGTGTGTACTCGGGTCTTTTAGATTGATTATATTACTAAGATCACCACAGTCTAAATCACATGGATGTGTACAAACATCGGGCTTGGTAAGAGCTTTCTAATGATATACAACAGTTTTTCTTGAATAAAAAATCTATGAATTGATTGGTATATAGCACAAATTGGAGCATCGATATGAACACCTAAGAGTAACCGATTATGCAAGTTAGACACACATGACAATTTGCATCAGGTTATTTATAGCTATATCATCATAACATGTTACATGCAGAAGGCACAACTGGTAGAGAACGTGACAACACTCCTTTTGTGATATTGCCATGCATGTCAGATTATGTTTAGAACTAGGTTTTAAGAAACAATTTGGGTTAGAGTGCGTGGAAGAACTCCTTGATGTTCAAATATAAAAGACAACCAAGAGGACAGTAACCTCTTCTACGAGTCCATGCCTCCAACCAAGCCTATAACATCCAGGCATTGCCCCAATTGGCGTGTCTTCTTCACCTGCATATCATGCAAGATGATACATGTATCAAGCATGCTTAAATATACATGTGGACATTGCGTTTTTGTTAATTTTAAGCACATGTTTATAGAGTCTTATGATGGCACTCACCTTCGTGAATGAAAAGTGGATATACCAAATTTGCAGGGCCTAAACTTGTTTCTTGGAATGCAGCCCTCAGAGCAGGTGACCTACGATTTCGACGAGGGCGACGACTAAGCGACTGACACAGACATTAACATCGTCACAAATTAATAGCAGTTATTTATAAGAATCAGACACAAGTTCCACCAATACATGACATACAAATTTTTGAAGAACTGGACATGTGTTTGACAGCACTAATATGATTAAGCAACGAGTAAGATATCAACCTAAATTCTTCTCTGTGTCTTCTGCATTCAAAAGAACTAATACTACGACACATCATCGAAAGTCGAAAGGCATGAAATAAATAACTAATAAGGCATTCTAGAAAGGTATCAGTGCAGTGCTTAGTACAATTAACTATATAGCCCTTAACTAAATGAGAGTTGTAACGATTCAAACATCATATTAGCAAGATCAAAAATAGTATCTTCAATCTAACATCTACCACATTATCACCCTTTCTCATTATATGAGAAATGCAACAGCAACCACACTTTGCAATACATTTTCAGAACACAATTCATATATAATATATGAACTCACAAGTGAAGGCACCACTGGGGTACCAGCTGGCGCCGCTGGTTTGGGGGGTGCCGGGGGTGCTTCCGGGATATTCCCTGCAACGACGGCAGCCTCACACTCCACGTCGCTCATTCCCATCTTCTTTATAGGTACATTATCATTTGTATTACTCGCCCTCACTCTGAGCATTCGTGGAATGCCCAAGGGCATATTTGCATAGTAGAGCATAGATGAAGTCATCATAACACTCCTGCAATACTGGGTTATGTAATCAAACTTCATATAAGAAGTATTTGACATATAAATTAAAAATTAGAGCTCACGTCAAAAGAGTAAAAAATGAGTAGGAGAATACTTGACTCAACTGTAAGAATTCAAGAAAATCAACACATACAAAACAGAAGCATAGATAAAATGACGATGAAATTCATTGCGTCCTAATAGAAACAGAGCATGCCAGATTTATGATCAGAAAATTATTAATTGAAAAAGATAAAGAGTTTTCAGATTATTTGAGCTAATTGTGCAAAACCCAGAAAAAAATTTCTCAAGCAAGTGGAAAAAATCTCACCTTGGGGATAAAATCCAGGCCTTATCTCAAGAAAGAAGAAGATGAAGTTTGGATTTTGGATTTTCGAATGTTATCTTGTTCAAATCTATCAAAGATGGAGGCAATCACCTCCGGTTCTATTTTTCGGAATCGCGTGCAATTTCATTCTTTTTCAAGAGAATTGTAGGGTTGAAATTGGACCTTAATAGTTTCTAACGATTTTGATTGTACGACTTTAGTTGCATTTGGAGAGAATAGTAGGGTAGGAAATAAACAAGTCTATTTCTACACACTCATTTGAATAGGATAATTAGAAATTCGATCCAAATGAGAGAAAAAGTAGAAAACAAATAACTTGAAACAAAACGAAAATGAACAATTTTAGAAGTTATCAAAGAAATTAAAGATAGAAAGAAAAATATTTTAGAAAATAAGGAAAAAAATTCTACTATCAATTTTCACAATAGACGACAAAAACCGAAAGAAAACAAACTTCGTACTAAAATTCTAATTTTTGCCCATTTTTCCTTCTTTTAAGATTATACGTTGATGAGGTCCATGAAATGATAAAATAAATAAAAATAAATAAAGTCGTATGATGATGAAATGTTCGTCTAAAAATATAATTTGATAATATTAAAATCTCAAAAGAGCCTTGTCAAATTGGTGGTTAGTAATATGGGGTTTAAATCAAAATATTTCTTGAACTTTTTTGTACCGTATATATTATAGAAGTTTGGGCTTTTCAAATAGATGTTAGGCCCATTCGGATAGTGAAATGGGCTTATAAGCAGAATACTTTTCTTGGGCTTTCAGTAAGGTATATCATAGAGATTTGGGCTTTTCAATTAGATGTTAGGCCCATTTAAATATTACATGGGCTTCTAACCAGAATATCTCTTGGGCTTTCAGTAAGGTTTAACATAAAAGTTTGGGTTTTTCCATTAGATGTCAAGCCCATTTGTATGCCACCCTCTTTTGTAAACTAGGTCAAAACAATGAAATGAGAGGGTAAAAAATTCGACTTTATAAATTAGAGATTTTTCTAATAATACTAGTTGTCTACCCGTACAATGTACGGGTTGTAGTATTTCGAAGGTATTGTTAGCGTTGTGAATAGTATGAAGTATTGAGGAGGTAGGAGTAGTAATATAGTATAATATAATTATTAATTTTGGAGGAAATGAATTTGTTTAAGAGTTAGTTAAAAAAAAAATTGATTTTGTTATAA
>CAIGRP010017630.1:0-11411 GCA_903798385.1 Fraxinus cuspidata
CTTTACAATGATTGTTATGAAGTGTTATCTATCATATTGTCTCTCTTGAGAATCAATAAAATTTATACTCAATCCAATTAGTGATCAAGTAATTAAGAAGTCATTAATTCCAATAACAGTCATCCAAGAATAAACACATATTGGGTATCAAATTATCGAGTTTATATTAAAACATCATAATAAGGGTTCATTAATATATTAGTAATTAAAACCCTAGCCTAGCATTATAAAATCATAAGAAAACATGTTTAATTAGAAGAACAAAACTCGGATTTTAGATTGATGAAGGAGAAGAAGATAGATCTTGAAATCTTCAATCTATTCAATGATTTCTTCATGAATCTCCAATATATCTTCTTATTATCTCTCTAAAAATTAAAGTTAAAACTCTAATTTCTTGAAAACATGTAATTGCCCTTTAATTCTCACAAGAATAATGGATGTCCTATGTTTGATGAAATTAACTAATGAATAATGGTGTATGAGAAGTTTTTGAGAGGTGTATAGTATTCATAGAGGTAAAATTAGGTAAAAAAATCGTGCAAGAAAATGGTTTTCATGTAGAATTTTGAAGAAAAAGTGAAACAGCCCACGTCTACCAGATTTGCCCAGCAAAATGGGGGCGAACATCCAGGCATAAATTTTACCCTCAATCTTTGATTTATCAATCCAGACAGTCGCTCGACTTTATAACTAGGTAGTCACCACCATCTTTCAAATTTTGCATTTCGGTCCCCAAATTCGGCTCTTGATTCTTTTAAATCCTTTTCTCTTAAAATTTTGGTCCATTAATTTCTAATTGCATCCAATTGAACCTATAACATATTTAATCTTCATTTTGTGGTCTGAATCAACTATTGAAATGTTGCAATTTAGTCTCCATACTTTGATTTTTGCAATTTTTCTCTATCTTAAACAAAATATACAATAAATTTAGATATTTTTTTATCAAATGGACTACGAAATTTCAATATTTGATGGTCCTCAAATAAAAGTTAGACCAAACACACAAGAACAATAAAAAAATGATTTTTTTTTTCTTTTATAATAAGCAATAAAAACACACAATCACATAAGAATAATAAACTAAAAAAATTCAATGTTTTTCCACCCAAAACTTAAATTAAACATTGTCTTCAATGTCTTAAAGTATAATCTAGCAACATTATGGGCGGGGAAGAAATGATGAAGGTACTCGAATTTTTCTGTTTGATTTTTTAGGTAATTTACTGGATCAGTTCATTTCATTCCTCAACTTGCTAAGTTGGCTCCTACTTTATATCCAGTATCTATGAAAGATGAAAAAAATATATATATAAGAGTCAAAAAGTCATGTAAAAGCTAGAATGTGGTGTGTATGATAACAATATTTTTTATGTCCTTAGAGCCTTGAAGTACGTGCCACATGCTTTTTCTAACATTTCTAACTCAAATGAATTAATTTCTTTGTCTAGACTAAATGTAGATATGATGACCATTTTATTGAAACAAAAAAATGTCTAAACTAGTGCAACTTATCAAACTACATGTAATACAAATACATAAAGCATAATAAATAAAATGGTAAGAAATTTGGTTGCCTCCTAATAAGTTCTTAATTTAAAGTTTTTAGCTAGACTTTGTGTAGGAGTTAATCATGGTAGTTCAAAGTGAACTTCATCTGCAAAGATTTGATCACAATCTTCAACATTGTCGACCCCTTTTTTTTGATTCTCCATGGTTGAAGACTCCTTTTTCATCCTCGACGTTCTCAATTGTTTCACCAGCTCCTTTTTATGTTGGCACTTTGAATGCTCCTTCATGTCTTCCTGTTTAACATTTTTTTATTTTTTTCTTGTGATGGTTTCTCAGCAGTTGTATAGATTTTGAACTTCTCTTGCACATCATCCACTCTCAAGGTCATTTTTGCCTACTTTAAGGTCCATAATAACCCAACTTGTTGATAGGAAATAGCGTCACAAGATAAGTAGTGATACATCTCATTGTTCTTCTATGTCCAGGACAACGAAGTCTATTGGGAATATGAACTTGTCCGCTCAACCACTCGAGGGTATTTGATTGATCAATCCGCCAGTTGAAGTGAGATACTTATCTCCTTTAGTTCTTCCAAAGCTAAATTCATGTAGACAGAAAAAGAAATTAAATTTATTCTTGCTTCAGAATCACATAAATAATTGAAAGTAGAATTACTTCCTATTGAGCAATGTATTTTGAGACTTCCTGAATGTTTTAGTTTAGGAGGTAATTTATTTCGTAAGATAACACTACAGTCCTCATTTAGCTAGATTGTTTCAAATTCAATGAGCTTTCTTTTCTTTGATAAGATCTCCTCCAAAAGTCTTGAATAGCTTGGTATTTAAGATATGGCTTCAATTAACAGAATATTGACATAAAGCTCTCTAAATATGTCCAAAAACTTTGCAAAATGTTCTTTGAGCTTCATTTCCTACAATCTCTAAATAAATGGGACACGAGGTAAATCCGTTTCAATAGGAATGGTTGCTTTAACTTGTGGACTATCTGAATTCTAATTTGGAATCATTTTTTTTATTGTTCAAATTGATCCACGTGCTCTTCATTTGTGGACGATACCATTTCATTCACTACCATCTGTCTCTTAGGTGAGATTTTTGGAAGTTGCACTCCGCCGCATATAGTAATTGCCTGAATTGTTTCTCCTTCGGGTCTTTTTCGAAGCCTTTGAAGGAATGTGATAGATAGTGCAATACTCTCGTATAACTGGAGCAAACTTGATTGATGAAGTGTCGACCTCATATTTAACAATATTTATTGTCATTACCTTCTGTTTGGGATTTGTCTCACTGACACTTGGCAGGATCCCTATTTATCTTTCTAAAATTGCTCTAGCAATTTCTTCCAGTTGATTTTGCAAGTTTTGTATAGTAGGCCCCTGAATTTGAAAAATTTTCTATTTATTGCATAAATTTGGTCGATGATTCAGCTATTTGATCAATGCTTCAGTTGATGCTGGCATCTTGTTAAATGCTTTAGTTGATAATGTTACAATTTTGCTCAAAGCTTCTTTCCATGAGGGCTTATTTTTTGGCTACTGAAAACTTGATGGTGCATTTTGATATGGTGTACCTTGAGACGGCTGATTATTGCTCTAG
The DNA here is from genome assembly GCA_903798385.1 of Fraxinus cuspidata. Classification (NCBI taxonomy): domain Eukaryota; kingdom Viridiplantae; phylum Streptophyta; class Magnoliopsida; order Lamiales; family Oleaceae; genus Fraxinus; species Fraxinus cuspidata. Next base: position 3,132 of record CAIGRP010017630.1, read on the forward strand.
GAGAAATTGGGATAATTTTTCAAACCTGAATTTTATGTATTAGGATCGGAATTGTTTTGCTGCCTTTGATAATTCAGTATATAATTCACATCCTAAACTGACTGTATAAATGGACTATCCGCATTATAATCCAAAGTTTCATGATTTCCTCCACAATGGTTGCAACCCAGCCCGGCTACTTAAACTTCATTCACTGTTTGATTGGTTGTCCAACCATTTACCTATTTAATTAGTGCTGCTAGCTATGATGAAATAGCTGCCAATCTCTTAACCTCGTGCATCCCTACAGCATTTTTCTACCCGGTCTTTTAGTCGGCCACAATGCACTGGTGTATGCTAGATCCTCAATTACCTGATAAACTTGATTTACATTCATATTTGTAATTGACACATCACAGACAGAGTCAACATTAGCCTTACTAGTCGGATTTAGCCATGTATAAGAGTACTGGACTTGGAGCCATTTTTTCAAATCATGTTGTGGACATTGTCGTAGCAAACCTTTGTATCTTTCCTATGCCTCGTAGTAGTACTCCAAATCAAGTTGAGAGAATGCAGTGATTTCATTCATCAACTGGCAATCTTCTTTGGTGGAAAGTATTTGTTCTAAAATTTCTAGCTCAGACTGTCCCAAGTATTGATGTTGTGAGGTGGGAATGTGTCCAACCATTCCCTAGCCAAATATCTCAAGGTGTAAAGAAAGAGACTTAGCCGAATATCATAATTGGAAACTCTCGGATATTCAATTGATGAGTGCATATCCAAAAATCACGAGATACGAGCAAATAGATTTTTAGTGGTTTTCCTAAAGAATTGCAATGTAAGCTTGAACATGTTGACGAGGCCCATCCTTAAATGGAAATTAGCTTGCCCGTATGTTGGATAAGATGTACTAGATTTGCAATCTAACACTGGTGGAACCTTGTATTCTCCTATCAATATCTCATTCTCATCTCCTGTAGCTACAACCGAATGTGCCGCATTTTCATTCATCCCAACGACAATTTGATTTTGTATATATTGCATTATATCTTCTTGATATTTTTTGTTCTACTTCTATATGTTCTTTTCTTCTCAACCTAGCTGCTCGTTCGATTTTCAGATCAAATTGCGCAATATCACCTTGCCTCGAACTTTGCATACGAGATCCTAAAAAAAAGAGAGAAACAATGTAATTTTTTTCTAATATGAGATTAAACTAATAAAGCAATAAAAATTCAGATTAAAGCTAAAATAAATTAAAACTAATTAAATACAATATTTCATAACAATGGTGCCAAAAACTTGATCCTTTTGACTTTCACAAGTGTACGGTATCACGAATAAGTAATAAAATGATGAATAAAGTATCGTTCTCACAAGTACTATGTACCTATCAATTAATATTAAATCTAGTCGAATAGTCAAATTTGTTTCAAAAAATTATACTAATTTATCTATCTAAACTAGTATTCTAGTGATCAAATTATAAGTTTTTGTAAATTTAGATGAGAAGGTTACTAATATCTCGAATCCTCCTTATTAATTCGTTTCAATGTAATTAAATAGTAGGCCAATATGTACAATGATCAATGATCCTAAGTTAATTATAAGCATCTTTTCGGTGTCAATTAAATATATTCTCGTGTGACATTTTTATATCTCTACGAAAGATATGAATATGAAAACGTGCATTAAAAATGCTAAAATATCTATAGAAATCATGCAAAGATTAACGATATATCTTTATCATCTATCCAACTTTGTAATTATAGTTATAAAATGCTATCTATCATGTTGTCTTTCTCCAGAATCAATAAACTTCACGATCAAACCAATTAATGATCAAGTAATTGAAAAAACATTAAATCCAATAACAATCATCAAAGAATATAAACATATTGGGCGTCAAATTATCGAATTTATATTATAACATCGTAATAAGGGTTCATCAATGTCTTAGTAATTAAAACCCAAGCCTAGTGTTACAAAATCACAAGAAAACATGTTTAACTGGAAGAACATTACCCAAATTTTAGATTGATGAAGGAGAAGATGGATCTTGAAATCTTGAATCTTTTCAATGGTTTCTTGATGAATCCACAATATATTTTCTTGTTGTCTCTCCATAAATCAAAGTTGAAACTCCAATTTCTTGAAAACTTGTAATTGCCTTTTAATTCTCACAAGAAAAATGGATTGGCCTCTCTTTGATACGTTAATTGATGAATAATGGTGTATGGGAGGTTTTTGAGAGGTATATGAGATTTGTATTGTATTTATGGAAGTGAAATTAGGTAAAAAAATCTTGCAAGAAAATGGGTTCCATGTAGAATTTCTGATGAAAAATGAAACATCCCACGTTTGTGAGATTCGACCCTGCCCAGGCAAAACCCTGGCAATTGCCCAAGCATAAATTGAACTTATTATATTTATGCTTGGGCATAAATACAATTTCGATTGTCCAAGCTATATAATTGGCCAGTCACCCAATTATACTATCTTTCAAACTTTGCGTTTTGGTTTTCAAATTCGATTCTTGATTCTTTTAAGTCATTTTCTCTTACAATTTCGATCATTTAACTTCTAATTGCATCCAATTGAACATGTAACATCTTCAATCTTCATTTTATGGTCTGAATCAACTATTGAAATGTTGCAATTTAGTCTTCATACTTTGGATTTCATCATTCTCTCTATTTTTNGAACTTTCTTGCAATACAAATCCTTGTCACTTGGAATCTCGTTCTTTTATCTTCAATTGCATCCAATTTAACCCGTAGCATCTTTGATCTTTATTTTGTGGCCCCACTCAACTATTGAAATGTTGCAATTTAGTCTTCATACTTTGGATTTCATCATTCTCTCTATTTTTCTTTTATTTCTTCTAATTCCGCTTCTGATCTCACCTATTAAACAAAAATATACAATAAATTAGGCTATATTTTATTAAAAGAACTATGAAATGTCACTATATTAAGGACAGGATAAGTGTATAAAATATACTTATCAACACACTAGTATATTGACTTCTCTATTTTTTCCTATAATTTATAACACGTTATCAATACGATAGCTTAATTTTTTTAATAATTCAAAGTATACTATTCTCTAGCTTCAAAGAAAAGAAGAAGGGTCATTGCTTCATCTGCGTTCCAAAAGAATTTCAATTTTAATTCATCTTCGTATCACAAACGAACTCAAAGAAAGGTAATAATTTTTTTATATATTTATAATGCACGATCACGCATCCGACGGCATCCATAGTGGACCAAATTCTATTTCTGATCTCCCGTTTTCGAAATACGTGTAACTTGATTTAGTAATTCATAATTGTGTGCATTAGTTTCCATAATTGAGCAAATACACGCATTCGGTTTTATTTTCCCTAATTATGCATATATATTGAAGAGCGGGCCACCGCCACATTAATATTTTTTTATAGTACATGTGAAGAGTTAATTATTTTTTCTTCCTTTTGCTCATCGTTTGATTAATTATATCGTTTCTATTCTTTTTAATATGCGTATAGCTTATGACTTTAATACTTGTATATCTGTTTATTATAAAATATTATTAGTCTTGAAGTAGCATATTATTATTAATATTTAAGTTAAATTTTACTTAACTATACTCTTAGGAAGCATAATATTATAAGAATTAACATAAATTATGTTTTTGCTCGTGAAAAGTAAATATTTGCAAAATTTATATTTTAATAAAATATTTTATTGATCATGAAAAGCATGATATTAAAATTCCAATATTCCAGAAGAATATTGACAAATTATTTTTGAAGAAATGAATAACAAAATATAACGTACTCTTAAAGATGTTTCAAATAATATTACATGCTTTAGAAGAGCGGGCACTACAATTTCAATATATCAGAATAATATTGACATAGTGTTCCAGAAGAAGCATACAATATTAAAATTAATGTACTAGAAAAAAAATCAATTTTTGTTAGGAATGAAACACGATTCTAATAATTAAATATTCCACAAATATTGTAGAATTGTTTGAATCGATTTATACAATTCAATATTCTAAAAGAATGACAAATCAATTTAATTGTTTGAAGAATCACAAATTTATAGAGTTCAATGAAAATATTGTATATTACTCTTGGAAGAGTATGAATTTAAAATCAATATTTCAGAAGATTATTAAATTATTTTTTTCATTATTTCAAAATGAATAATTTTTGTTGCTTGAAAAAAAAAAAGCACAGATTATGACATTACAATATGTTGAAAAATATTGTAACATTACTCAGGAAGAGCATAAATATTTAGTTTTTTTTATTCTTGAATAATATCATTTTGTACTCGCAAATTAGTACAAATCTTGATAAATATCATAAGTTGAAAAGTATAATATTTCGTGTCTCACACAAATATTTTGTTTAGCTTTCTTTGTTAATTTAATGATTTATTTTGATTAGAAATAATTGGAAATTGTATTTGCAAATTTTATCACGTAATAATGATTGTTATTATTTTTGAAATATTATACTTGGTGAAAATTGCATGGATGAGTTACGTAATGTGCAATTATAAGAAAATAAAAGAAATTATATATTTGGAACTCACGGCCATAGATTTGCTTGGAAAAAAATAAAATTGATGGATCATGACTTAAGATCAAAGGGCACGTGCAATACTCCTACTGAATTTGTAATATTAAATGCGTGTTAGAGTAACTTATATCATCATCATCATCATCATCTTCTTGATTTATAATACTTATTTACATTGATAAATTCATATTGTTTTTGATTCACTGTTTGCAAGAAAAAATTAAAGCCAAAGTTTTGATTCTAAATTATTTACTTTGAACATTAAAAGCATGTTATTTGCATTATTGAATTTTGCTCAAAATTTAAATTTTAAATTTAATTGTTAAAATTCAGATGTGGTTCATTTAAATAGTTAAATCCTTTGAACTATTTGATATCATTTAAATAAAAAAAATTGTTGATTAGAGTTAATTTTTAATAGATATTTTCAACAAATTATATGGATATCGTTAAATAGTTCATTGTCAATTTGTGTTATATTGGAAGAAAATTATTGAATTTTCCTGTTGAGAAAATGACAATAGAGTGTTTTTTTTTCCCAAACATTTTTAGTACATAACGTACATTGACTATCTAATTAAACTTGTCACGGGTCCTTGAAAGAGAAAGACAAAAATGATAGCAATTATATTAATACAATATCAGATTCTGTAGATTTGAGTGAAGCCTCCAAAAGAGCTTGTATTATTTCATCAAATAATACAAAATAATATATTAATGATACATTTTATTCTAGTAAATTCAGAATAAATTTACTTAATTTAAAGATATTTGTTGTAATGGATATCATATTGAGACGAATCAAACATTATCAAAAACTCAAAGTTCGTTGATCCTAAAAAGTAATATACTTTGTGGCATGATCAGATCATCACTATATTAATAATGATGTAAAATTGAGAATTTAAAGGGTGTTCAATGAAGAACTAGAAGATTATTTAATCCAATGAATTCCTATATGATATTTGTTTTCTCTATTGTTGGTCATTAACTATCACTAGCTAAATAGGGGTTGAATTCCCTATATTTATGAAAACTAATTAGGGTCAAATGTGGGACCCCGTCAAGATTTGATATATATACTAAATGATTGCATGGTGTTCACAACCTGAAATTTGCGAAATTATTGTTCAAATTTTAAATTTTGAATGTAATTTTCAGATTATAAAATAAAGATGGTGGATTTATTCAATTCTAGCGAGTCTATATTCCAGACTTTCAATATATGTTAGTTAGGATATCAATAAATGATTTAATACTATTACTTGTTAAACTCTCTCAATCAATTTCTTAATCATTACTATTGAGAACAAAGTACTTCTCATTTCTATTAAGGGAATACTATTATGCATCATGTCAATATCATAGTTCTCCATGTTTTAACTTGGTTTATGATCAGAGCTTAATTTTTTCATTAAATTATTTTGATAGTGCAGTATATATAAAATTGACCCACTAACTGAGGTCAAAGTAAAAAATGCAAAGAATTAATGTGTAGTTTGAACCCTTATCCCAAACTAGTGATATTTTATAACAGACTTTGTTGAATGTCAAATTGATTAGACAATTATCTCAGTATCATGGGGGAATTAAGAAATTAGAAATAATGTACAAATGTAACATTATCTAAATCCTTGCAAAAAGTAATTCGACCCATAATTTCAAAAGATAATTCATTTAAATGTATTTACTGATCAAAGAGATTAATAATATCTCATGCGCCAACTTTAAATGCTTTAACTCGAATTAATGTCCGAAGGACCATTATTATATTTGATAAATTTATGGCATGCCTAAAGTGTGATGATATTCAATACTAATATAAAAATCTCAAAACGAAAATAGAGCAATTAGTGAAGATGGTCTCATTAAGGAGATATATACTATTAATAACTATTTAGTATAACAAATTATTAAATCCCAAAAAGGATTAAGGTATCTGATATGTTGAAAATTGAAATATCTCTATAAGTTATGTCATTAAGAAATAGAATAAAAAAATTTCGACAAAAATTTTGCACATGATATACTGCATCATATTATGAATACCGAAGAATCAAAATAAATTCATCAAAACATATCAATAGAAAAAATGATTGGCCAAAATAAATGGACGTAATCCTAACAAATTGGATTTATACGAACACCTAAAGGTGTATCCTTACACGAAATGGAAATAGAAAAAATAATATACGATTCTTCATGTAATGAATTTTGCGAAAACTTATGTAAATAAATAAATTATTATGTGACGGATGTAATCACAATTCTCTATTTTATTAATCCAACAATGCATGTAATTTGATATACATAAAACAAATTTGATTATTGACAACTTGTTTGGCATTACTATTAATGTTACCTTGTAGGATTTTATGCATGAGATATATAATTCAAGTGATATTATCACGAGGGGAGTAAATACGCACTATACTATTTTTCCTTAACCAAGGTTTTATCCCATTGAGCTTTTCTGACAAGATTTTTAACGAGACAACTTCTGTAACCTACTTAAAAGAAAAAATGTATTTTTTTCATTAATTAGAATTTTTCCCATAAGATTTTTCTTAATAAAAATTTAACGAGACATATTTTTCGTGTAATAAATTTCCATAATATACAAGACATTTACCTTCAAATATATATATATATATGAGATTCCTAAAATATAAATAGAGCTAGCTATTTTCTAAATCATCATTTTAATACAGTTATCAAATGTTGATAAATATCTCTGATAAGTGCGGGTTTTTTTGCACTTATTTGGACCATTAAATTTAGATTTTTGTGAGTTTTCATTAGCAATTTATTACTTAATTTAGTTATTTTTATTGTGTAGGTGAAAACCCGAGTTTGAATGATGATTAGAAGGAAATTTCGTGAGAAATGAGCAAAAAGAACCAAAGACGTAAAAATTCCAAAGTTTGGGACCAAGATTGTCACCTTTTGAAAGTTGGAGGACTTAACGTGCAATATCTTGAACATTTGACTACAAAATGGACATCAAATTTAGGTTTTTTTTTTTTTTTTTAACAGAAAGTTGGCGCCTAGGCGCCACTTTAAAAGGCTTAGGGACCAATTTTTTATCTTTTTAAAGGTTGGGGACTTGGACTGCAATTTAGCCATTAGGTTTTAAATTAAAAATGGCAGCCCCTGTTTGGAGAAGGCAGGCTGCGTCTTCATGGTTCTTTCCTTTCTTTTTCCTTTTTTTTTTTTTCTCTCTCTTTCTTTCTTTCTTCTTTTTCCTATGATTTTCTTTGGTATTTTGGAGGACAAGATTGGAGCATGGTGATGGTGAATAGCTTGGAAAAGAATATCCATTGATATTGAAGAACTGTCAACAATTTCTCTCTTTATCAATAAGCTTTTCTTTTCTTTAATCTATTTTCCATTAATGTATTGTAAGAATTTGTTTGTTATTTTTGAATATTTCATGGATAACTAATATATTTATGATTGGAGGTGATTTCAAACCCAAGTTTATATTTTCAATTAATTTGTGCTTTATAGTTCTCTTGATTGATGTTTTTAATCTATTGTTTCAAATGTTAATTTCGTTCTTCTTGATTGTTTAGGTGTACAACTAAATGACTAAGTTATTTCAAGGAATGCTATTTTGGGATATACACTACGTAATAGCTATTTATTCCAAAACTTTGTAGCAATTACATTTCAATAGATTATGAGGAATTTTCAATTGATTGTATGTGGATTAACAC
>CAIGRP010017631.1:1471-36774 GCA_903798385.1 Fraxinus cuspidata
TTTTTTTTTTTTTTTTGTGTAAAACCCTTAGAAACTAGCATAGTATTAAATCTTATAGGTATCTTCTCAATATTTTCCTCTTTAACACTAAATATCCACTTGCAATCAACAAGTGTCTTACCTGCAGGTTTAGGAACTATGGTCCAAGTTCTATTTTTATTAAGGAGTCCATTTCATCTTTCAAAGCAGCCTGCCAGTTTTCAAATTGCTAGTTGTGCTTAGCTTCTCTTGAGGAGTAGGTCTTAGTAAGAAAGGACAAGTGAAAGTTAGTCCCTATACCTAGGAGGCTCTCTTATTTATCTCATAACTCATCTATGGTTAATTGGTAATCACTCACATCTTCAGACTAATCTTCTACACCATCTTGAGCATGGCCATCTTCTTAAACATCATGAGGATCGGAAGTAATTTCAACATCTTCCTTCACCTACTCAGGTATAATAGGATCAAACGGTAATCCGAGCTCCACTTGTAGCTTGGTTTCACCTCTTTCTTCAACTTCAGGAAGTCTATTAGGTTCATTATCTCTCAAACAGGGCATATTAGATTCATTAAAGGTAACATCCCTACTTGTGGTAATCTTCAAAACCTTTAGACTGTCTATTTTATAGCTTATACCTTTTAACCCTATTAAGATATCCCATAAAAACACATTTTTGAGCTCTAGGCTCTAATTTTCCTATACTCTGATGGAAATAGGCAGCACATCTAAAAATTTTCAAATAGGAATAATCTGGAATATTCTAGTCCACTGCTCTTTAGGTGTCCTTAAAAAAGGAGCATTTATTCCCCACCTTGTTAGATGCTTATCCCTGACTTTGTAAGATGTTTATTCATCTCTTCTCACTATTGTCGAGCTTAGTTATAAGACATCGTCATTCTGAGAGCTATTCGTAGGATGTTTATTCCCTGCCTCGCCACATGCTTATATCTGGTTTAGCGAGTTGTTTAATAATTGCCTCTCCCTATCGTCGAGCCTAGTTGTAAGGTCTTATCATTTCGAGACCAGTCTATAAGACTCTGATAGTTCTAGAGTTTTTCTCAAGATGTTCATTCCCCGCTTTGCTAAATGCTAATCCCTAGTTTCGTGAGACGTTTATTTCTTGCCTCTCATTATCGTCGAGAAGACCTCGTCTGTTTGAGATTCTCTCATAAGATTCTGATAGTTCGATGGCTATTTGTGGAATGTTTATTCCCCGCCTCGCCAGATACTTATCCCTTGCATCGCAAGATGTTTATTCTTCATTTCTCACTGTCATCAAGTTTAGTTATAAGACCTTGTCCTTCTGAGACTAGTTTATAAGACTCGAATGGTTCAAGAGCTTTTCACGAGATATTTATTCCCCTCATTGCCAGATGCTTATCCCTGGCTTCACAAGATGTTTATTCCTCGCCTCCCTATCATCGGGCTAGCTGTAAGATATCATCATGCCGAGGCCAGTTTATAAAACTCCAATAGTTCGAGAGCTTTTCACGAGATGTTTATTCCCCGCCTCGCCAGATACTTATCCAAGCTTTGCAAGAATTTAATTCATCGCCTCCCTATCATCGAGTTTAGTTATAAAACCTCAACATTCCGAAACAAGCTTATAAGATTCTAATAGTTTGAGAGCTAGTCAAGGAATTCCGCCAAAACGGATGGCACATGCCTCCCATGCACAAAAAGTCATAGAAGAAGTCTCTGCATGGATGAGTCATCCACAATGTAGGGAAGCATGAGCGCTTTGACAAAGAGCTGGAGTTCAAAAGAGACCACCTCCTAATTTGTCAAAGCGAATAGCAAATGCCTCCCATGTACAAAAACCATGGGAGAAGCCTCTTCATTGATGAACCATCCACCGTGTAAGGAAACGTGGGCATTTCATCAAAGAGCTGGATCCCAAAAGGTACCACCTCCTAATTCGCCGAAGTGGATAGCACATATTCTATGTACAAAAAGTCATGAGAGAAGCTTTTGTATGGATGAAACATCCATTATACAGGGTAGCATAGATGATTCGACGAAGAGCTGGATTCCAAAAGGTACCATCTTCTAATTCGTTGAAGCGGATAATACATACCTCCAATTTACATAAAGTCATGGGAGAAACCTCCAATAGCATAAAAAAATAACTTACATTCAAATCTCGAAGATGACCTTAAAAGATGCTTCATCTCCACTTCAGCATAAACTTCAAAATTCTACAAAAGTGAAGCATCGCTTTACTACTTCAGAGCCTAATTTCTACATCGAATTTCAACCAAATTAAGCATCACTTCAGTATCTTCTGAACACCTCAACATTGAAATTAAGGTTTCTACATAAATTAAAGCCTTTTCATGAAAAGTTTTATTTTCTCAACTCCAACTATAACATAAATATCTATACATATACTTAGGGGACTATTGTAATTAGTATCATTACATTATTACTGCTAGCATGTCATGACACTATTTTCACTATTGCTAATATGTATGTCACGTTATTTATTACGAACACATTATTTGATTTACATTCGCAATACTGTTGCACTTAACTATGAAAGCATATGATTTACTATGATGCGTGATAGACTCTCTGCTTATCATATTTTGAAGAAATTTAAACTATCACTATTTTTCTTTATTGTCATTATTTGGAGGGGCAAATGGGCCCCAAATTTATTTTGTATATGTACAGTGGATATATTGTATTATATTACAGGTTGGTTTAGTCCATATTACTGAGGAGATGCTACCAAAATTTTAACAAATTATATGCAATATCTACCTTTCGAGGTAATTCGTAAGTCATCGCTTATTTAGGCTTCCACAGATATTTTCGGGGCAGTTCGTAAGTCCTCATTCATTGGAGTTACTCATATTTCTGAGGCTAGCTGTAAGATGTCGCCTATTTGACAATTTATATTTTAAAGTTCGACGCGCACATGAATGTACAACTAAGACATGGCAGACTATTGTTACACCTATAAATTACGTGACATGCAAATAACGGAGGGATCTTATATATGTCAGTGTGGAGGGATCTTATATATGTCGGTGTGGTATTGACTATTCAATTGATTGGTCTATTTAATTAAGTAACCTTGTCTTGTACTTGAAACTCGGTTCGTTAGCACCACTTGGCCCATTTACAATTTTCTATATATATGTTAGTTTTATTCACAATAAGTTATGACATTCTGATCCTAACCAACTCCCCTTATCCTGACTCTTACACTTATCATTTATCTCGTCCAGCAATTGATTTGATCGTCGGAGTACAAATGGTTGTTGGATCTTTTTCTCGATCGACGGCTTTTACCTCCTAACGGAGTGCTCAGTGTGCTGGTAATGCTCAGATGGAGGGGAGCTGGTTGGGATTCTATTGACACATTTTTTTTAGGTCAACAATTTAGATGAGAAAACCTACACAAATATCATTTAGACTGTGTCTCGTTCTACTTCTAAAGATAGATAAAAAAAGGATGGATAGAGTGACTTTATGAAATTCTCTCTTTTAGAATTATTTCTCTTACACACCTTTTCTTGCAGCAAGATGATCCAATCTATTGGAAAACATGGCAAAAATCAAATCTTTTAGATCACCAATTATCCTAAAAGATGCCTTGATTCAGACATTTTATTGTTAAGCTCCATGACTTCTTATGATCCTTAGCTAGCATCTTATTACTAAGCATCCAAGTTTATTGTAATATAAATATATAAAATGAATTTTATGCAAGTATGATTATAGGCAAACAATATTTTATCAAGTCAAAAGACATTTTGAATTGAATTGAGGAAGTGAATGCAAAAGAAAAAGAATAGAAAGCGAAAGATCTCCTATTGGATTGGAGGAATAGATTGAGAAGTACCAGGATGAAGTAAAATCAAGAAGTACTTATGAAAGGGGTGGGTGATAGATAGAGGAAAGCCCAATATCTTACTGGTAGATGAAATCAATGTAAATACCAAATTTGATCTTCAAGGCGAGACATGAAGAGATTTGGTCAGATCAATCCGTTCAGGTATTCATCCGTGGAGAAGAGAAATGGAAAAAATGCAAGGCAAGGATGTGGTTCAAGATTCAATCCTACTCAAATTGATAAGAAGAAGTTATAATTAGTGGAATAGGAATCAGTGCTCAACTAGCCCAGAGACTATAACTCAGTTGAACTTCTAATTTAGTCATGAAACTGAAGATAAAACTCAAATAGATGATGGTATATTAAAGTGTGTATCTCCTAGTGCAGGTATGACACTAGCTATGCTTGTAATTACTATAGTCCCTCAAAAACTCACTTGACCCTATTGCATTTGAATTCATTGGAGATGTGAGTAAAACTCAAATTGGAGAAGAATATGGCCATTGGGTCCCTTTTATTGGACATGTTTCTATTTATTCTTGCTTCTATTTGGTGAGGAGCTCTTTTACCTTGAAAAATCATAAAATTACTCTACACCCACGAATAATATAAATACTACAATTGTTTTGGCATTACTCAAGTCAATGGCATATTTTTATGCAAGTTTTACCAAAAAAAGGATTAAGTTATTTTGGGAAATAAGTTCAACCAATTCTAATCCTTTTAGCCATTGACATCTTAGAAGATTTCATAAAATCCTTATTACTTAGTTTTCGACTTTAGTCGCGGCATATATGGGTCAATCTATGGAGGGCCATCATTGAAATAGTCCTTTATTTTTGTGCTTAATGCAGAGCAATGTATGTGGCTGAAGATAATTTACTTAAGGAATATAAATATACAACAACACTATTTACGATAGAAAATAGAAAGTAATAGGAAAAAAAAAGGGAAAGAGATCTAAAAGTTCTTTTTTTTATTATTTTTTTATTTTTGCAAGAACAGAGTAAATTGTAACCTGTAAACATGAGCAGTTTAGGGGTAAGATATCCAAATTTAATAGATTTCTTAAGGCCATTGGTAGTAAGAAACGAGGATCAAGGAGCCGGAAGCGATATGGTAGATGAATAGTTGACAAAGTCAGTCCTCGTTGAAGTGCTGCTATACGCAATTAAATAATAAACGTCAGTTCAAATTATTTATTATTTCTCTGAAATTCTTGGGGCTATATAAAGTGGTGACGATCTCAATTAATTTACCTCGCCGGTTGTATCGACTAATATCTGAAATTAAGAAAGCAGTTCGCCTCTCATCTTTCCATCCTTGGTAGTTACATCCTCTCTCTAATATTTGCGTGAAATGCTCTTAATTAATAATAATTTATTGTTCTTACACATAATTTTTCATTTGTTTCTTATAATGACTTCTCATTTGAAGCTTTACATACCTTATAAGTTTCCATTTGGTGCATTCGTTTAGTATTGATGTATTTCTTTTAATTATTCATTCAATGGGCAATCCAATCCTATAACTTTTAATTTGAAGCACTGCGTAACCTTTTTGCAATTATTTTTTTGAAGTAGAAGACGCTTTGGTGGGATGCTCCACACACTAGAAAAGATTATAGTTAGTTTGATTATGATCAAGTGGCAATTTTGAAGTAAAGTTTCTTTCTTAAAAAAGAAAGAAGTTTTCAATTAAAATCCTTCCCTTTATTAAGTTTTTTACAATGTTTTATCATTTCCCAAAATAATATTTTCATTTAACTCCTTGTGCATGATACCATTTCTTACAAAAAAAAAAAAAAAGTCATCTAACTAAATCCCAATTCTCGTTTTCGTGGAACAATGTGTTGGTACAGCGCACAATGGATAATAACAATTGCAGCAAAAGGATTGAAGAACTCCAGGAAAATACAAGAAAAGAATTGCAAAGAGCTTCGGACCCCTTGGCAGAAATGGAGTTGATAGCTACACTGCAATGGCTAGGAATTGCGTATAATTATGAAGTAGAAATTGATTTATGGTTGAACAAGTTATCTAATTGGGATGCTGGTGAAGATCTCCATGCAACTGCCCTACGTTTTCGACTGCTTAGGAATGAAAGGTGCCCTGTTAGCTGCGGTATGTCACTTTCTTTGGTTATTAGTACGGTTTGAAAACACTTTTAAGACACCTCTCGATTAATATGAAAATAATGAAGGGTAAACTTTTAATTTCTGTTTGAGCTCCATTTTCTAAATTTCATTTTTTCCCAAACTCATTTTTAATTAAATATTCTCTCAATAAAATAATTTTACATGTAAATCAAAATTTTATTATTCTTTTTATTCACACATTCTTAAAAAAATCACAGTTACAAAACTCGTTTTTTCACAAAAAATAGGGTCAATAATGAAATTGTCCAAATTAATTATTCAAGAATAAATCTTGCTTTGCCTACTGTATAATTAGTCTAATTTTGGAAAGACCGGACGAAATTGACGTGACTTGCCCACTCTAAAAGATGAGAAATGAAATGAAATCAACTTTTTTGGTCAAATATAACGTTACACAGTTGTATTAGGAGAGTTCTTTAAATTATATTATCACGTGGACATAATGTCAAGCTGAGCGCCTATTAATTAGTCAACCAAATAGTTTAAGTTTTAACAAACATCCTACTATATGCCACATAATTTCATATTTTGACATTATTCTACATTATTCTTTCTATGTAACACCCATCAATGCCTACGCGTAATCTTTACATTTTATCCCTTAAGCTAGACCAAATTGGAGGGTGGATAGTGTGTAGTACCATTATCATATTTTATAAATGAGAAAAAATTAAAAAGTAAATAATATGGTTGGGAAGATCCAACCTTACATTCAGAGATTAGAGATTTGAAAGCGCCTAGTGATGAGGTTGTTTGCATGATATTACAAGTATTCTTCCGAAACTCTTTAATTCTCATAATCATTTTCTACCATACATTTACATAATAAAATATTTTGTACGTAAATCAAAAAAAATTTAAAACTTTTTAACCACACATTCTCAAATTAATCACTATTCAAAAAATCATTTTTTTCAAAATAATGACATCAAACAGGGGCTAAGCCTATTATTTGGCTAATATTTATAAACCATTCATGAGCATTCAAACAACTTTTAATCCACAAATTTCGAGAAATTTTCAAGTAGTACATACTTATGATTTCGGGATCAACAAGGGGGTAAATATTCTCATATTCTTTACTTATTTCTATTTATTTATAATTTAAATTATTTATAAATACTTCTCAAATATGCTTTAAGTAATTACACCTAGTGAATGATATTTTACCATTACTTTTTTATATCTCATATTAGACACGGAAAGCAGTGAATTGAAAAATAAGAGGTCTTAGCATAGGTTAGCAAGGAGACGACAATTAGTTAGAAATTTATTTGTTTTAGCTAATCTTCATCTCTAATATTGACTAATCACTAATTAATTATTATTATCATTTTTACTCCTAACTGGCAGATGTTTTCAAGAAATTCATGGACAAGAATGGAAAATTCAAAGAGTCCTTGAACCAAGACACAATGGGGCTTTTGAGTTTATATGAAGCATCATCCTTGGGTGCATTTGGTGAGGATATACTTTCTGAGGCCATGAAATTTTCAGAAACTCACTTGACAGGGTCCATTCCGGGCATGGGACCACAGCTTCGTAGACAGGTGACCCGAGCCCTAGAACTCCCTAGACACCTGACAATGGCTTGAGTCCAGACTCTATATTGATGAATATAGCATGGGAAACAATTTTAGTCCAACTCTACTTGAGCAAGCAAAGTTAGATTACAACAAGGTCCAATCCTTGCACAGAATAGAGCTGGCTGAGTTATCAAGGTAACACTACACTTTCCACCAGTTTTATATGTTTGACTAGATGAGATTGAACATGATTAATAGAAATATAAATTCGACAAAAAATTGGTAGTTGCCTTGTCATGTATATTGTCTAGTACTCCACTAGTTCAACATACCAAATATGCATGCTATATAATCTGGATGGATAAAACTACTTTGCCAGAAGGATTTAACAGAAAGCTTGATATGTAGTAATAGATGATTAGATAAAAAAACTTTTGTGTTTTAATCTATCCAACGATATAATGTCACGTGACATTATGTCAAGTTTTATTTCAACATTGATATTCATGTAACATAAGATTGAATATGGATACACTTTTACGGGGTTTCAACTATCCATTTGAATTCACATCACTTTTTCTCCATTTATTAATAACTCGTTATTTTTATTTACTTTCAAATTTAAATTCAAGATTTCCAATGACATTAGGTGGTGGAAGCAATTGGGCCTTGTCGAAAAACTGAGTTTTGCTCGTGATCGGCCTATGGAATGCTACTTCTGGACTATAGGAGGACTTCCAGAGCCGAAGTGCTCAGGAGCGCGCATTGAGCTGGCAAAAACTATTGCCATTTTGTTAGTAATTGATGACATTTTTGACACTTATGGATCCATAAGTGAGCTCTCTCTCTTCAACAATGCAGTTCAAAAGTAAGTTATAATTGTCTAATCCTTTTTCGATTGAACTCCAGATAAATTTATGGCATAATAAAAATAAAATGTCATGAATTTTATTTCTTAACCATATATAGAAATGAAATGATAATCGAAAAAATTTTTACATGATTTTCTTCCTTAATCTTGTTTAGTCTTATTCAGTGTAACATTTGGAATTTGCAGATGGGATCTTGATGCAATCGACCACCTTCCTGAATACATGAAAATATGTTATATGGCACTTTACAACACTACAAACGAGATTGCTTACAAAATCCTCAAAGAACAGGGCCTAAATGTTCTCCCTTCCCTTAGACGAGTGGTAACACATTTCAATTAAAAAAAAAAAAAAATTCATTCCTTTTAATGGTTATTGTTTAGAATACAGAGTATCTTTTCACTTATCTATTTTCTATTTATCATTTATCTACATACTAAACAACAAAACTTTAATAATATTTTTTGTTTATAAAATCTTTTGTAACGTTAACGAATATTATCTAAAAGTTTACATTTGAATGGATGAGAAAACATGTCCATTTTGGTTAACATTATAGTAATGTTATTTTGCAAAATTTATTTTTCAGTGGATGAACACCATCGAAGCTTTTATGGTCGAAGCCAATTGGTTTAGCAGTGGACAAGTACCCACTCTTGCAAATTACCTAGAAAATGCAGTAACAACATCGGGGTCATACATGGCATTGGTCCATATTTTCTTCTTGTTTGGGGAAGGAATTAGTCTTGGAAATGTAAAATTAATGGAGAAACCGTATCCAAAAATATTTTCACATTCAGGCAAGATTCTTCGACTCTAGGATGATATGGGCACTTCAAAGGTAATTAATTAATTAAGTTCAATATTTATGAAAAATCAGAAAAATATAATGTTCAAATTGTTGATCAGAAATAAGATTTGATGAAATTAAAGCTTAGTTTCTTCTTATTGTTCAATATAATCCTTCCAAACAACTACAGTATTTTCCAGTAGTTCTCCTTACCAATTATTCCATTAAACAGACATTTTCATACCTATTTTTTTTTCTCAAGTTTTATTGTTTATAAGTCGTATATCAAGAATATAATTGCCTTTCAAAGCGAATACAGGCCAACTACAAATTACAATTTCTTTATATTTCTTTTATTCTTCATTAACATATGAAGTTGTTAAATGATAGGGCTAAAAAGATGAAAAAAATGATGTTTTTTGAAAAGAAAAATGATATACTAATCCAACAAGGAGTTATGGATCACAAAGAACAAGATTTTGGGGAAATAAAGCAACAAACAGAAAGGGGAAAAAAAATCACCAACTTAAGTTGTAAAAAAATAAATTAATAATTTCGGGATGAACTTATTTGTCAGGATGAGCAAGATCGAGGAGATAATGCTTCGAGTATACCTTTGATCATGAAAGAGAAAAAATTACCATCGGAAGGCGAAGCTAGGGAATACATAAAGAAACTCATTGGCAACTTATGGAAAGAGCTTAACATGGAGCTAATCAGTTCAAATGGCTTGCCTTTACCCCTCATTAGAGCCTGCTTTAATATGTCAAGAACTTAACAAGTTATTTATCAACATGAAGAATATAGCTATTCCTCTGGTGTGGATAACTTTGTTAACTTCATACTTTTGAAGCCTATTTGTAATTGAACACTAAAGATTGCATGATAAGAGTTAGAAACTTGTTTGTACTTTTTACTTTTATCAGTCTGACCAAGAATAAATATTTGTACTTTTACTTCAATATCCAGGAAACCAATCTTGGAGATTATGTTATTCATGTCAGCTTGTCTTCTACAAATTATTATTTTGCTGAAATAGATTGACTATTTGTTTGTCACTTAAATAAATACT
The DNA here is from genome assembly GCA_903798385.1 of Fraxinus cuspidata. Classification (NCBI taxonomy): domain Eukaryota; kingdom Viridiplantae; phylum Streptophyta; class Magnoliopsida; order Lamiales; family Oleaceae; genus Fraxinus; species Fraxinus cuspidata. The sequence goes on from CAIGRP010017631.1 coordinate 11,717, forward strand.
ACATTTTATTATTCATTTACTTCGATTAATGGAATAAATGTTGCATGGTATTGATAATTGAGAAAGCAATTAAGCGCCTTCAATTACTTAGATATAATATCAGTTGATTATTCTTGTGTTAAGCATAGTCAGACACATCATATATTTTGATCGAGAATTAACTAGTCCATTATCAGTTGACAGAAGTTTTTTTTTTTTAATTAGATAGTATAGGTTGACATTTTTTATTAATAATATCCTATGGTTGACTATTTGATCAATTGAGGTGAACAGTCTTGCCTTAAAGAGTGACGCCTCATGTGTAGTGACACTGGTGCACTCGGAGTGCTTTAGACTGGTCTATGTTTGTAAGGATTTAATTCTATAGCATGTCGTTGTGAAGATTTAAATTTCACTTGGCCATCGAATGAATTACATGTGTGGTGTTGTACAAATAAGATGTTGAAATAATAATCACCCCAACAAAAATTTTTGTTTTTGTTTTTATATAACTGAAGTCCATGAATTACATAAATAATCATACATAGTCTTGGGAGACTATTGTTACGCCTCGCCACAGAGGCTCCTAGTGGAAACCACGCTGTCGTCCACATGGAGATATTGAGTCAAATCTAACAAAATCAACAAACACCCAATTGGTCAAAATAAAGAAGTCAAAAAAGAAGTTGATGCCCTTTGATTCGAAACTCCTTTTAACCGAAGCTCTCACTCCATCCGAAACTCCTTTTAGGCTGAAACACTTGCTGTCTTTTAAAGGTTCTGTATGCAATTTTTAAGAATAATTGATTTAACGTTTATAATAATGAATGTCAGGATTGTCAGCCTATGTTGTAGGATAGCTGACCCATTGTCAATGTATTAAATGTAGAACAAATTGAGAGATGTGAGGCTTCGGCCTAGGGGATGAGGCGACGTGGTTCTTATCCAACGGCCAACATGTTCTCCACAACTCTATAAATAAGCAACTCCTGTAACATTTGTGAATAATACTACTCTTTATACTTAAAGACATATACGATCTCCTCTCTTGTTAATTCCATAATCATTTGATTGAGTTTGGATTATTTTTACCTTGGTTGAGTTGTTTGTAATTACTTGCAAAATCATCTTCAATTATATTGTCGATGTTTGAACATTTTTGTCTCACGTCGTAGAGCATGTCCCACGTTCATCAATGCCACCCTTTTTTGTTCGAATCTTTGATCAAAATGTGTTGTAATTTACTCGGGTGGAGGTGAGTTGGCCCGGTATTTGTTGACCACGTAACCATTGAAAAAAACGTGGCCAACAGATTAGTGCCCTCTATGGGAAGCTCGTACTTTCAAACAACGAAAAATCTATGGAAAAGGATGGTAAGAACATACATTTTGGGGTGTTTCTTGCTTTTGAAGAAAAGATTTTGTTCTTGAAGAAAAAACCACCAAATACTCTAAGATGAACCGTTTGTTGGGTCCGAGTATATTCTTTGAAATGGAATATCATTCGCATAAGAAAAACCAAGCTGCTATTGAAAAGAACATTGCTATGAGTTCTGACAATGAAGAGTCATCACCTCAGAGAGCTAAGGAACACCATAGAGAAGGGGAACCATTGCATGCTGTCCCGACGACCTGTCATTAATTTTATCAACAACATCGATGAGGTGGATTAATATGTGGGTCCAGAATAGGTGCTAGACTCACCAGGGAGGTAGTCACAATGATCGCAAACATGAGAGATATTATCCAGTGGAATATTGTCATCCAGAGCTATTTAGGGGTATACAAAATCAGGGAGGATACCCAATCCCTCCATATGCAGCTCATGGAAATGATTTCTCTCACAACCCTATGTAAAGGAATTATTACCATGACGAAGAGGAGGTTCAAAGCCAAATGGCTGGCTATTAACATTACCAAAGGGAAGAAGCCCCTCCGAAAAGAGAAGTTAAGGTTGATACATCCATTAACTATGCCACCGATCGACCCAATGAGATTCTATTCAACTTTCCTCCAAATAATGTACTGAAAGATGCCTCAGAGATCCATTAGTGTCTTCAACAGATGAAGCCCTAGAAATAGGCCGGCTCAACCTCCATTTGCATCTAGAAATAGGCAGCAAAGACCACCTCGGTTTGGAAGATAGAATGAACCTACTTATGGCAACCTACCTCAGAATCCTCTAACTAGGAATAGGCATCATAGGAGAGTTGAACATGCCAGAAATCAAGTAGGATCATCCCAACCACCTTGAGGACCACAAGTCAGAAAAGATGAAGACTCTGACAAACCACAAAGGTCTTGCGACCTTGATGACGATGATGACAACCTACCATTCTCCCAGGAAATTAGGGATGCCCATGTCCCAAGCCACTTCGTACTTCCTAAAATTTCCAAGTACAATGGACGAAGTGATCCTACGAAGCACCTAAAGCTTCAAAATTCACATATACTCAAGGGGTTCCATTCTTGGTGTGAAATGTAGAGCCTTCCACTTGACTAAGTGGAACAGCTGAAGTGTGGTACACTAGACTCCAGAATAAAGTATCGAAAGTTGGATAGATTCAAGAAGGATTTCCTTAAACGCTTCGCGACTAGCAAGGAAGGTGAAGTGCCAATACAGCACCTCCAAGACATGAAGTAGCAGCAAAGGGAGCCATTGCAAAGTTTTTTTTATATCGTTTCACTAATGAAATGACTTATTGTGTACAAGTTACCGAGAGAGAAGCCCTATCAGCCCTAAGGGAGGGCTGGATATGAATTCTCCCGCCAGTTATGACCCCCTACTGGAAATGATAAGGCTGGAGATCATTAATGAAAAATTGAAAGATCGTCACAATAAGGCCAATCGGGGGACTACTACCTCCTCAGAGACGAAGTAGAGGTCTAACCTTCCACTTGATAGAACACCAGTAAGAACAGTCAACCACCCTCAACCCATGGTAAGCACTGGCTGCAGCAACATTGAATGCAGTACCAGTTTTAGCTCATGAGGAAGTCAACCCTACTTTTGAGGGACACCAAGGATGGACAAGCAAACAATTTCCCCAAGACGAAGGGATAAAGGGTAAAGTTCTGAACCTAGGAATAGGGATGAGACACCCCTCTATTGCACTTACCATTACTCTTACAACCATAATATAGTTGATTGCAGGGATGTTGCCTTACATCCACAACCTAATAATCAGAGAAGGAATAGACGTCCTCGTGATGCATCTCCTAGGCAAGATAGATAGACTAGAAGAGTTGATACTAGGCGTACCATTCAAAATGAAACTCCTCGAAGATGAAAGAACGATGGGAAAAGACCTAGGGAACGTCAAAGGCAAAGGAGCAGCCCTCTGGCTAACACTGGTTGTAAACCCATTCGAAAGATTGATACAATTTTTGGAGGTTCGTATGTTGGATAAGAAACTAGAAATGTACATATGAATTATGCAAGGGAAGCCATGGATTCACCAATGGCAAGCTTCATAGTCAACAACAATTGACCCTAAATTGGGAGAGGAGTTTAGCCAATCACTTTCACACAAGGTGATGCAACTGGCCTACATTATTTACATTGTGACGCCTTTGTAGTAAGAGACTTTATAACATGAAATGGTCTTAGAAGAATGTTATTGGATAATAGGAGTTTGGTTAATATCTTATTTGAAACAACTTTTGACAAAATGGAAGGGTACCATAAGTTGACCCCATGAGCTAGTCCTTGTATGGCTTCACCAGCGATAGTATCATCTCTAGGGAAAAATCACCCTAGTAGTGGAGATAAGAATGACACCATTGACTGCTAATCATTTTACAAAGTTTTTGGTGGTGGACAATCGCTATGCTTACCATGGAGTGTTAGGAAGACGAACGTTGAATGAACTATGGGCTATTACGTCCATTTACCACTTGTGTACGAAATTTCCTATTGAAAACGTCATCGCCACTATTAGAGGCGATCGAATGTGTACAAAAGAGTGCTATTTGAAATCCCTCGGGAAGGTCGAACCTAGGGATGCTAATGTAATTTTGATGGAAATTGTCGTAAACGATACCCCTGAAGAATGGCAGAACATTGAACAAAGGAAAGATGTCGAAATGGTAGACGCCTCTGAAGAAGAGGCTGTCTATAAAGTGATAACAGCCCCTAAAGAAGGTAGAGCTGCTAAAGAAGTGGCTAAATTTGATGAACTGGATCCACTCATCATTGATTGCAAACCTCAAATAATCTCAGTGGAAGAATTAAAAGTTTTCCAATGGATCCGCAGGATCCCTCCAAATCTTTGCAGGTGGGAAAAGATCTATCAATGGAGACTAAGGAAAAATCAAAATGCATGTTATGCAAAAATTTGGATATCTTTGCATGGAAGCATTAAGATATGAATGCATCAACCTAAGAATTAGTTGACATCACTTGAAGATTGATCCTATGACTACACCTCATCGACTAGAAAAGGAGAGCCCTCAACCCAAAGACATATGAGGCCCTAAAGGATGAAGTAAAAAAGTTAATTGACAATTGCCTCATACGAGAATCAACTTATCCGAAGTGGGTATCAAATCCTGTTTCGGTTAAAAAGCATAATGGTAAGTGAAGGGTATGCGTAGATTTTCCTATCTCAATCAAGATTGCTCGAAGGATAGCTTCCCACTTCCACGAATAGATCAACTTGTTGATTCTACTGTCGGGCACGAACTACTGAGCTTCATAGATACCTATTCAGGCTATAATCTGATATCAATATACCTAGCGGATGAAAAGGAGATGTCCTTCATAACGAATAAAGGTCTTTATTGCTATAAGGTGATGCCTTTCGGGTTAAAAATATATGGGCCACATATTAGAGATTTGTTAATAAGATGTTCGCATACCTCATTGGAAAGACAATGGTGGTGTGCATGGGATATGCTGATAAAAAGCTTGAAAGTAGAGGATCATGTGAAGCACCTTAGTGAAGTTTTTCAAATACTGCAAAGGAACATGATAAGAGTTAACCCCCTCAAATGAGCATTCGAAATAATCTCAGGAGATTTCTTAGGTTACATGGTTTACCAATGGGGCATAGAAGACAATCCTAAAAATATTAAAGCCATGATCGAAATGAGGTCACCCCAGAAACCTAAAGAAGTATAGAGCCTCACTGAGTGCATAGCAGCTTTGAACAGCTTTGTCTTAAAAGCAACTGATAAGTGTATACCTTTCTTCAAGGTTCTAAATGGAGGTAAGACGTTTCAATGGATGGAGGACTGTGAAGTAGCCTTGCAAGAGCTGAAAAAACATTTGGGACATGCTCATCTCCTCTCCAAGCCCAAGGCTGATGAACCCCTACAACTATACTTACGCTATCAGTTCAGTGCTTACAAGGGAGTAAGATGATCATCAACTGCCTGTTTATTATGTGAGTAAAGCACTTCTTGCAGTTGAGACACGCTATCCAGACATGGAGAAGTTGGTCATTTCTTTAATGACTACTTCTCGAAAATTAAGGCCATACTTCCAGACCCATACCATGCAAGTGCTAACCAATTTCCCTCTCAAGCAAGTGCATCATGAGCATGGCGCTTCAGAAAGAATAATGAAGTGGGCTATAAAGCTTAATAAGTTTGATAATGTGATTAAAACAAGGACTGCTGTTAATGGCCAAGCCTCGGCAAATTTTGCTCACATTTTAGAAATGGGAAAGGAAATGGAACCTACCGAACCTCTCACATGAAACCTGTTTGTTGATGGTTCCTTTAGAGGTACAGGATCTGTGACATGAGTGATCCAGTCAGCTCAGAAGGACATAAGCTTAATTATGCTATGAGGTTCAGATTCAAAGCTACCAAGAATGTAGTAGAGTACAAGGTCCTTCTAGCTAGCCTCAGATTGGCTAGGGAGATGGAAGTAAAGAGGCTAGTTATCAACAGTGACTCTGAGTTGGTAGTGAGATAGGTTAATGTGAGTTTCTCAATTAGGGATAAGAGCATGGCAGTATATCTGAAGTTGTTAATGGAATTTGTTCCAACTTTTGAAAAGTTTGAGTTGGCACATATGTCGTGCATAGAAAATGCCCATGCCGACACTCTTTCAAAACTAGAAAGCAGCAAAAATTCTGAACTATTTACTATTGTGCCTAGAAAACACCTCCCTAGACCCTATATTTCTAAAAGTGAAGAGGTTATGTAGGTTGAAGATACCCCTACATGGACGCAACCTATTATAGGATTTCTCAAAGATCAAACATTACCTTCTAACAAAGAGGAGGTACAGAAGCTCAGGAGATGAGCTGCTCATTTTGTTTTCCATGATGATGTGCTATACAAAAGAGATTTCTCACAACCCCTACTCCGGTGCATAGGTGGCGAATAAGCCACTTATGTGTTCCAAGAAATTCATGAAGGGGTTTGTGGCAATTACATAGGAGAATGGTCTTTGGCATAAAAGGTATTGAAGCAGGGATACTACTATCCTACATTTAAAAAAAAAATGCACAACAGTTTGTGAGAAGTTATTCCAAGTGTTAGTGCTTCGCAACAATTCAAAACAACCTTCTCGGGAGCTAAATGTTGTCTCTAGCCCTTGGCCTTTTGCTAAATGAAGAATTGATCTTACATGACCCCTACCTAAGGGAAAGGTCAATGCCAGTTTTGCTATCATCACCATTGATTATTTTACTAAGCGGGTTGAAGCCGAACCTCTTGCTAAAATTACAGAAGCAAACACTTCTAAATTTTTATGAAAGAATATTATATGTCGATTTGAAATTTCCCATTCAGTTGTTTCAAATAATGGGCAGTAGTTCGATAACAAAAAAGGTCAGGGACTTATGTGAGAATATAGGAATTAAGAAGCACTTCTCCACTCCCACCATCTTCAGGCTAATGGACAGGTAGAGGCAGTGAACAAAATTATCAAGTATATCCTCTAAAGAAAGTTGGATGCTTGAAAGGTGGTCTAGGTGAATGAGCTACCTTAGGTTCTATGGGCTATATGAACCACTAATAGGATAACTACCGAAGAAACTCATTTTTTAATGGCTTTTAGGGTAGAGGTTATGAGCAATTCAAGTAGATCTACCATCTATTCTTTGCTTATAGTTCAATGATATATCTAACGACAAGTTGAGGAGGTACAAACTTTATTTCCTTGATGAAAAGAGAAATGAACCCAAGTAAGGTTAGCTACCTACCAATGAAAGATGACCCGTACTACAATTCTAATGTTAAGAAGAAGTCCTTTCGTTTGAACGATCTTGTATTGTGAAGCGTATTCCTATCCTCTAAAGAACCAAGGATGGGGACTCTTGGCCCCAACTGGGAAGGCCTCTACTGCATCAAATAAGAGGTCAAACCTAGAATCTATATGATTGAAATTTTGGATAGAAAGGCATAACATCATCCTTAGAATGCAGAACACCAACGAGGTACTACTAGTACAAGTATAAATAATTAGTTCATGTATGGTTTATCTAATTCAATAAAAACTAGCCTTCTTAAAATTCTTGGAATGAAAGAAAAGTACCTCCCAGTGACAAAGGCCTTTATTGAAGCCTCTGCTTGATGAGCTATCCGTCATATAGTGAAGCGTGAGCACTTCAACGAAGAGATGGATCCTAAAAATGACCACCTCTTTACTTGCCGAAGCAGATAGCACATTACCCCAATGACAAAAGTCATAGAGGAAGTTTCTGCATGAATGAACCACTCAACCCCTTGCTAAGAAAACAATAAATCAAAAATTATACGAAATTCTAACACTTCTACAAATTTTTAAAGGGAATAAGTCTTAGCAAAGGTTGAAGCACATCACAGAGCAATAACATATGCAAAAATTCGATAAAACATTCAAGAAAATTAACATAAGTATAAAAAAGGATATGCCATTCATTAAAGATAATTGCATAGGTGGCCAAAGCCAATTAAATTTTAAAAAAATGGTTGAAGCTAAGTGGAAGAGTTGGGCTGGCTGCCAACAACTTAAACGATGGCATGAAGAGTTCTATTACATTGCTTCCGTCGGCTGAGATCTGGGGCTTGCCTTCCTCCAAGAATTCAGACCTCAACTCTAAGGTGTTGAAGGAATGGAAATGAACCTTAATCCACTCTACCACTTTAGTGTAACCAAACCTCCTCAAATACTTAGCGAATCGTTGATACTCTTCAGTTAGGTGGAAATTGGCTTCACTGAATACTCACCAAAAGATTGGGCCTCACCCTGAGCCGCCTCCAACTCTTCTATCAAGCTATTGATTTTGGAGTTCAACCCCTCAACTTCTTGTTCTGAAGAGGCACACTCTTTATTTGAAGCCTCCAGGACCTCGCCAGTAAGTCTCTAATGTACGTCTGAAGTCTTCACTCGCTTAGTCATGGAAGCCACCTTAGTCTTAGACAAGTGGACTTCCTTCTTCAATTTTTCAATCTTCGCTAAAGCTGAGGGAAGCTTCACATACTCTTCAGCTTGTTGCTTTTTGATGGCTTCAACATCGAATTTGGCTTTCCTAGCCTCTTTCTCGGCCTTAGAGGCTCTGTCAGTGAAATCTTTATTTTTCTTTTGGATTTTTTTAAAGAGGACTTCAGCTTCTATGGCCACCCTAAAGGCCCATCTTGTTTAGCTTACCATGGTAACGAAAAAGTCCACCTCGTCACTGGACTCCACAAAAGTTTGTCATCATTCCGTCCAATATATGTAAAAAGTGGAGGTAGCCGTCTGGATCTTTGGAGGGAGCATGGACAAAGCTTCGAAAGCTAGCTCATCATTCATTTTCATCATGGCAAGCTTCATCTTAGAATGAGTAGCATCGTTGGCAGAAGAGTTCTCACTGGTTTTTCTGTCTTGGCAGGCTCCTACATCAAAGGCACGGTGGAGGATAACCTCTTGGAATCTCTCCTTGTAGCAGTAATTGAAGCTGCCTTCAACTTCGTCCCTAACAGGAGCTGAGTATAGAGATGGGAAGGCATGTTGCTGAACCACCAATGCCGATGGAGGAGAAGGTGTATTTTTTCTTAGGGGTCTCAACTACCTTTTCCTTTCTTCCACTATTTGGCAAATGATGGCTCCCACTTCTAGTAGCCTTCATGTTGACCCTTCCTACTTTGTCTCTTATCTGCTTGGTTAAAGCAGAAGAGGATTTGTGTTCTTTCCTCCTAAATAAAGAAGTAGTAGCAAGGATCGAAGCCATGTCCATGGAAGGATACTTCTTTCTCTTAAAGTCCTCTTCAAAATTAAAGGAAGTATCAGCAAAGTATTCTTACAAAAACAATAAACAAAATTTGAAGTTCTACCTCTTCATGCAATTAAACCAAATTCTTCGAAAAATCGCCGATGGGATACGAGGAGCTCGAACTCACGTGAAGATAGGTAACAACAGTAGACTTCTTCTATTACATCCAACTCAGCTTTTGTGAGGTCGAAGCGATCAACCAAACCTACAGAATGAAGATGGTTAGAATACAGTAACTATATAATAAATGTAATGTGCCTTCAAGAACGTGCTTCTGAATAATGGGTAGGAACCATTAGCTAAGAAACCCTATCACCCTCATAGATCTGGCATTTTCCACTAACCTAAAACCAAGTCTCCTTCCATCCCTTGATGGAGGAAGAAAGATCGATGATGAAAGTGGAATGGGCTCCCCAGGGACACAACGAGTACCAACACTTAGAGTCACCCTTCTCCAAGACGCTATGCTAGAAGAGAGTTTGGAACACATAGAGAAGCATATGCTCGCATAGGAAGGTCTTCTTCTATAAAAAATAGGTCCCCACTAGTTGGGCCCATGCACTGGGGATGAACTGGTTAAGTGCCAACTTGTATGACCTAAGTATAGCTCTAAAGAATAGATGAAGGGACAAAGTCCTCCCTTCAGAAGATATTTAATAATCACCACCCAACCTTGCCTAGGAAAGCAAGTTATCTCCTTAGATAAAGGGGCTAGGAGTTCGATCGTGTAAGGTATACAGTATTTTTCTCTGATTTCTACAAGGTCGACTGCGGTGACTTTCAATAGGATTTTAGCAGCCTCCAACCAACATCACAATAAGTGACCCTCCCTATGGGTTAGCACACTCTGGCCTAGCCTAATGGCTTAGACCAATCAGTCGTGCTTGTGTTGGTCGCACCCATTTCGAAAGCTACAGAACTTAAATCTACGTTCCCCCACCAAAATTTTGAAAACTCATAATTCGAAGAGAATAGAATGGAAAAACAAAGATAAAAGGAATACTCACAAAGTCAATGAATGAACAGAGAATATCACCGAAATTTTTAGAAACGACTGGAAAAAGTCTCAAGAATTCTAAGAATGCAAGAAAGGAATTTGTAAATTTGTTTTTTGCAAAGTAAAGAATCAAAAGGCTAAAGGATTTGCATTTTATAGGCGGAGATCATCAACCTCAGTCGTTGGATCTGGATCATAACCATCTAACCGTTTATTTAAGATTCAATTTAAGCTATTCATAGTGTCTATTGTATCTTCTATGGTTCATATCAGAGTGTCGGAATCATGGACGCCACTGCATTTGTCTCCCATAAAACACGCGTGCAGCAGTCATCATTGCTCATTAAATGCAGGTGATGGTTCTGTGTACGGAATGTTGAATAGCTTCAGCAGTGTTTTCTTGAAAACGTACAAGACAACAAATCATTTGGGTGCAATAATTAAGGACGCCTTGTGTTCCCAATGTTTTAAAACACTCCTCTTCAGTATTAATGCGTTATAATCTCAGCAAATATCAGAGATACACTACCTCAACCTTGACATGAATAGCTTCGGCGAGGTTCCAGATATACAAAACCACTTCTGATCAAATAGCTTCGGATAAAAGGACCTCAAATTATGCTCTCCAACCTTTTCCAAATAAACAAGAACTTCAAAGTAGACGGTTTCGAACAACACCCATGATAAGTACCTCAAGATACTCATAATAGTACAACTTTCAAATTCTAATTGTAATATAAATAATTATATTTAAACTTGGGGGATTATTATGGTGTTATACAAATAAGATGTTGAAAAAATAAGCATCCCAACAAAAAATTTTGTCTTTGTTTTTATATAACTGAAATCCATACATTACATAAATAATCATGTATAGATTTAGGGGACTATTGCTAGGCCTCACCACCAAGTCTCCTAGAGGAAACCACGTTGTAGTCTATGTAGAGACATTAAGTCAAATGTGACAAATTCAATAAAGAATCAATCGGTCAAAACAAAGAAGTCGAAGTTGATGCCCTTTAATCTGAAGCTCCTTTCAGCTCTGAAGCTCCATTTAGCCGAAGCCCTCACTCCATCTAAAGCTCTTTTTACACCGAAGCACTTGTTGTCTTTTAAAGGATCTGTTGGCAATCTCTAGGGATGATTGATGTAATATTTACAATAATGAATGTCAGGATTGTCAACCTAAGTTATAGGGTGGCTTACCCATTGTCAATGTATTAAATGCATAGCAGATTTAGTGATATAAGGCTTCAGCTTAGGAGATGAGGCCACGTGGTTCTTATCAAACAGCTCTAAAAATAAGCAACTCTTGTAACATTTGTGAATAGTGCAACTCTTTATACTCAAAGACATACATGATCTTCTCTCATGTTGATTCCATATTCATTTGATTTTGGATTATTTTTACCTTGGTTGCAATCATCTTCAATCACATTGCCGGTGTTCGAACATTTTTGTGTTGCGTCGTAGAGCATCTCTTGCGTCCATCAATGCCAACCCTTTTTTCGTCCAAATCTCTGATCAAAAAGTGTTGGAATTTGCTCGCATGGACTTGAGTGGGCCTGACATCTGTTGTTAACATAACCATTGCAAAAATGGGGTCAACAACATGCATGGTTCCTAAAATCATCTCCAAATGTCGTTATCTTACAATTATATGATCTTAAAATTATAAACAATATAATCCCATTTTACAATATTTAAATTTTAGAATTTATGATGCATCCTAAAGATCCTAACCATCTTCCTTTTTTTTTATAATTTTGGACTTCTTATAATCATTTTCAATTAATCAAGTAGGCTGGGTTGTTGGGTAGCTGCGTGGATTTTTATTTCAGAATATATAATCAAAATAAGAAAAATAAATAAATAAAATGACAAAATTTAGAATCACTTTTATGAAATTTGTTTTATGTCGCCACTTCTAAAAATGGATGGTGGCATTTCCTTCTTTGTAATATTTTTGAACTCTTTCTCTTTTCTATATTTTATTTTATCACTTTTATAATAGCTTATTTGTGTTTTGATTTTTAATCTATATGCACTTTTTCCCCGTTTTGGTTGAATGTTTAATTGATATGTTTAAGAGTAGTCATAGAAGTATAGCTTTCGTGGAATATTGTGATCCAATTCTATTGGAAAGTGGTATTTTAGTTGATAAAAGTATTAAAGAGGTCAAAAATGAAGTTTAACCTTAAACTCAGTGCTTGGGTGCCATTGGAGGGGCCAAACCTATCACTCGCTTGCCGCCTGGCGCTCAAGCTACGTTACGGCACTTGCATCCTGAGAGGCGCCGCTCGAGCAGCCTATATATTTGGAGAAATTTTGTTTCCTTCTTTTGATATCATTTTTTATTCTCTTTCCATACAAAACATAATTTTTTTGGTCCTATATATAGTCCATGTGATTCTTGGCTTTCATATGACTTTGTATGAAATTAGAATAAGTTAGAAATGTAATATTTTTTATTCTTTCTCTACTTTAATAAATTCTTTATTCATCAACCAACTATTCTTGTGTTGTGATTGATACTTAATATTGTGCTTATAATCTTGTTTCTCATATTCCTGTCAAGTGGTATTAACATATTAATTCTTTTCGGATTCTTACAAGTGGTATCAGAGCTTAAGGATTAATTTGTTTGAGGGTTTTTGTTCTTTTGATGACGACCATAAAGTATGATATTCTATTTTTGGATTGCAATACTAGATTCTCATTGTGGTGGGTAACAAAGCGAACAGTGCTCACTCAAATGGATTTGAACGACACTTTTTTAGAATTTGACAAGATGCCCTCAAATTGGTTGTTGGAGGAGAAACAACATAAAGATCGAAAGGCCATTTCTAAAATTCATCTTCATCTTTTGGATTACATTCTCAAAACGTTTTGAAGGAGAAAACCTCAACTACATTATGGTTGAAGTTCGAGCAATTGTGCATGATTTAGAGTCCAACTCGCAAATTACACCTGAAGCAGCGTTTGTATTCACATTGTATGACAGAAGGTACATTACCTTGTTGGAAAATCACCTTGTTGTCTTTAAAGAAATTTTTGCTAATTTGGAAACCTTTGAGGTTAAGTATAGTGAAGAGGATTTGGGGTAGATTTTGTTGTATTCGTTCTTCGCTTCATATATGTCGTTTAGAGACACAATATTATATAGTCGTGATACTCTCACCGTTGAAAATATTTATGACGCTTTATCTTCAAGTAAGAAAATGAGGCATCTTGTTGGATTTGAGGCTTAAGGAGAAGACATTGTTGTTCACACTGGTTATGATAAGGGCAGTTCGAAGTCTAACTCTATTAATAAAATTTGTAACTATTGCAAGAAGTGATACATTAAGAAAATTTGATAAAAATTGCAGAATAAAGAAAAAATGGCTACAAGTCAGAAGGGAAAGCAACAATATACTTTAGGTGAAGAAGATATTGCATAGAACTATTTGAGTGACGGATAAATTTTTATTGTTTCTGACGCTGATTCCAAACCTAATGAGGATTGGATACTCGATATAGCTTGCACTTTTCATATATGTCACAATCGGAATTTTTTTTTTTTTTTTTTGCATATGAAGAAGTTTCAAAAGGTGTTGTAGTTGTGGGCAACAATGCATCCTGCAAGGTAGCTAGTATTGGAAGGGTCCGACATAAAATGTTGGATGGGACGGTCAGAACACTTGATGCAGTGAGACATGTTCTCGATTTGAATAAAAATATTATCTCCTCAATTACTTTTAATTCAAAAGGGTAAAATTTCATTGGTGAAAATGGAGTTTTGAAAGTTTGTAAAAGTGCCCATGTAGTGTTGAAGGGGCATGGAAAAGTTTCAGTTGTATGCCTTGTATGGTTGTCCAGAATTTTTAAAGATCAATCATCATAGGTTTAGTATTTTCGTGGATATTCAGTTTGGTACAATAATGTTGGAGTTTGGTTTGAGATCCATGTTGAAGAATAGATCTCAGTCGAGTTTACAAGTTATGGATAATGCCGCTTTGCCACCGCCACTAGCATTTCCATCGTATCTAATTATTAAAGATAGACGTAGAAGAAATATTAAACCTTCACTAGGTACGGAGAAGCTCATTTAGTTGTGTATGCTTTAAGTGTAGTTGAATGTGCTGAATCTAGCGAAGAACTATTTACAAAAGCATTTTGTGGTGTTGATTCTATTTCAGAGTGTGTTTCGACCCTAATTTGTAACTTTTGAATTATTTGTTATTTTATTGCTCGTGGTGATAATTCGAGCAAATTTTGGTATTGAGATAACTCCTTTGAGCAATGCTTGGATTCAGTTGATTGAGTTTATCCTAATTAGACTTTGTAGAAGAGAAGAAGAATTTTTTGTTGGAGATTTTGGTTAAGAACCATTGGTTTATTTCTTATAGTTGAAATTGTCTCTAAGTGGAAAATTTTTGAAACTTCATTCATTGCATTAGAATTTGTGTCATTGTGGGAATTTATCAAATATTGTGACTCAAATTTTTTCAAAAAGTGGTGTTTTGGTTGAAAAATGTATTAAAGAGATCAAAAGGTGAAGTTTTGGCCCGAAATTCAGCGCCTAGGCACCATTGGAGGCGCTTGAGCTATCGCCTGCTTGCTACCTGCATAGCACTTTAGCAGCGTTACAGTGCTCGCTTCTCGTGAGGCTGTTGCTCGAGTGGCGTATATAACCGAGGAAAACTTGTTTCCTTCTTTTGACGCGATTTTTTATCCCCTTTCCATTCAAAACATTTTTGTTTTTGGGTCATATATATAATCCACGTGATTCTTAGCTTTCATGACTTTGTACGAGTTAGAATCAAGTTAGAAACACAATATTTTGTATCATTTCTCCATATTAATAAATTTTTCAACCATGTGTCTATTGTTTTTGTGATATGATTGCTATTTCATATTGTGTCATATAATCTTGTTTCTTTATTCCTAACAAGTGATATCATCTTACATAATTCTTGTTCGAATTCGAACAGTTTATGGATATATGTAATTTGTGTAAATATTTTTTGATAGGTGTTTATATATTTAATAATTTTCACGTATAATTGATTTAATTTAGCTGTCCTTGCGTTTCAATACTATTTTGTGAATCTTTATGAACTAGTGGCAAACTTGAATTTATTGTTTGTGTTATAAACTATTAAAGGAAAAGAGAGAAATATAAGAAAAAAAATGGAGTCAAAACTCAATTGTATATTTTATTGAGAATTGAGACCCATATTGAGAGTTACAATTAGAATGAAATAAATTTTTTAAACTAAATAAAACTTATCTATGCATGATGATAAGACTGCATACTCCTCAAGATTTATTTTATAGTTTTACAACACTCCTCTTTGGATAATTATTTAAACAATAGTTGTCTCATTGAAAAGTTATTTGTAAAAATCTAATGGGACAAAAATACGAATAAATGAAAAAAAATACAAATAATTTGGAATTATAAAATGTTGTCTTGTTGAAAACTTATCAAAAAAATTTAATGGGACTAAACTTGATCGAAAGTAAAAGCGAATAGCTACTTCCCTTGATTTCAATAAGTGAGAATTCTTGTACCAAGCTATCCCAAATTGTACATTAATGTCTCGTATAATTTTCAAATAATACCGTCTTCATACTAGATATTTATCAATTTTTGATGATTGTAGTAATATGATAATTCGAAAATAGCCCTTGTTGATTTCTTTGGGAGTATCATACATATAAGATTATTACTTTAAGGGTAAATGTATTGTATGTTATGGACGTTCATTGTATAAAGAATATGCCTTGTTGAAATCTTATTAGGAAAAACCATGTGGAAAAAGTTCTAATAATGAGAAAAAAAAAGAGTATGTTATTCTTTTAAATACACTACAAAAGTTATCTCGTTAAAAACCTTGTTAAAAAAATCCAATAGGACAATACATTGGTCAAGGAAAAAAAGTACAATACGTATTTACTCCTTTCAGAATAATATCACTTGAATTATATGCTTCAAGCATAAAATCCTTTAAGAATGGTATTAAAACCATATAAAATAACTTGGCTATAATGACATTTATTATATATTTATCGAATTTCATGCATTGTCAGGCTAATAAGATAGAGACTTGTGATTGCATCCATCACAAGATAATCTATCTATTTGTACAATTTTTTTGCAAAAATCATTATGTCAAGAGTCGTACATTACATGTTATAGCTTTATTTTTTGTAATTTCATTTCACATAAATATCCAGATTTAGGTGTTCTAATTGTAGATCCGGAATTTTCAGGCTTCTCTAATAAATTTAATTTATAGGATTGCGTCCATTTATTTTGGCCAATCATTGTTTCGATCGATATTTTTGATGAATTTATTTCAATTCCTCACCATTCATAATATGATGCAGTACATCATGTGCAAACGTGTTGTCAACAACTTTTTCTTTTTCGACTATATTACTTTTGTATTACGACATAACTTATAGATACATCTCAATTTTCAACATATCAGGTACCTAAAACTTTTTTGAGTTTTATAATCTTTATGTCTAAATACTCATCAATACTATATGCCTCTTTAATGGAACCATATTTTCTAATTGCTCCATTTTCGTTTGGATATTTTTATATTAGATTTGAATATCATTATGCTTCAGATCCATAAATATATCAAATATAGCCCCTATTAGGTACCGATTAAAATTCAGATTTTAATTTAAGTTAAAGTCAACAATAAATTTTAACTATATACTTTATGGGTCCTACAATTTCTCAAATACACATTTCATCAACTTTTATCAAAATATATTACAAAACTGATTTTAATCTCCACTAAATAGGAGCAAATATTAATTACTTGACCTCTAGGATTTAATTTGATTTGGAGCAATTAAAGGTGGTGTGAGATATTGTTGATCTCTTGGATCAGTAAATGTGTTCAAATAAATTATATTTCGAACTTTTGGTTCAAATCATCTTTTGTGAGTATCTAGATAGTGATATAATTGTACATTATTTCCAACTTTTTAATTCTTCCCCATAATGCTGAGGGAATTGTTCAATCGAATTGCCATTCAACAAACCGCATTACAAAATATCATCCTTCAGGACTTGAGATATTGTATAAGGATTCAAACTACTCATTTCTTCTCAACATTCTTTATTTTTCACCTCGGTGTAATATGGTGGATTAATTGTATATAAACTGAACTATCAAATTATTAGACGAAGAAATCAGGCTCTCACCATAAGCCAATTATTAGACGGAGAACTTGATATTGGCTTGATACATAATAGCATTTCCTAGACAGAACTGTGAAGTACTTTATTAATTAACTTAATTGGAGTTGTTTAATAAGCAATATTGTTAAATCATTTACCGACATCACAATTAACACTCATTAAAATATTGAGATTTAGGTTCATTAGCATTAACAAAGCATACCATCTTGATTCTGTAATTTGAAAATTATGTGCATAATTTAAAATATGAGCAGTAATTTCACAAATTTCAGGTTGCTATTATCATGCAAACATATAGTAAATGTATCATATCTATTAGATACAAATAATATCGAGATGATCAACGTGGAGGATGACAAGTCCCATTTTATCACCCTAATTAATTTTCATAAATATAGGGAATTCGACCCTTATTTTAGCTAGTGCTGATTAATGATCAATTTTCAATAAAAAGAATAAACATTACATAGGAATTTATTGGATTTAAAAACCTTCTAGATCTTCATTGAATGTTTGATTTCTAAATTTTGGATCACTATTGATCCAACAATGCTCCAATTTGTCTTGCCAAATAATAATATAGTTAGTATTTGAACTTCTTGTTCAATACAATATTTGTCATATAACTATTCAAACAAACAAAAGATAAGAGTTAATTCTCAAAAATATGATTAACCATGATATAATCATATCAAAATCAATGTCAACATGACATGAGTGGCATATTGTCATTCAGGGATAAACACAAATTCAAAATGATATATTTTTTCGAAATATGTGATACTTCGAGAGCACTTTACATTTTACTATTGTTTTGTCTAAAATAATATATATCAATATTCTTTTGAAATATGAAATTTTTAATATCATACTTTTCAGTAGTAATAACATAGTTTATGTTATATTTTACTTAATTATAGTCTTTGGGAACAAGTAAAATCTAATAAGAAAATCAATAATAGTATACTACTTCAGGAGCAATAACAATTTATAATTACTAGGCAAATAGACGAGTACTAAATTCATAAACTCTATTCATATTAAAAATAATAAGAACGTGATAATTAATCGAACGATAAACAATAAGCAAAAAAATTAAGACAAATATGCATTCAAAATTTACGGGTCAATTTAATTTAAACATGGTACAAAAAAGAAATCAGGTAATAGCAAGTAAAAGTATCATTATGTTTTTTAGTATAGGACAAATTCGCACGTATAGTATTAAATTACTTCCCGCATATGAATGTGACACAATGTCAGAAACTCTCCTGAAGTCGAAGCAGTGTAAAATTTTTGGGGTCACTTAAATTTGAATAAAAAAAAAAAACATTAGAAAAATAACAGAAATCAATAAGCATTGCTCAGCCTTGAGAATCGGTACATCCAGAAAGTGTGAATACAATTACCCAAGGCTGAAAAACCAATAGGAAGAACACATTCGAAATCTAATTGATCATCAAGCAAACTTTTCAAAACGTTATACAAACAATAACATAGCATGCAGATCGGAATTCAACCTATAAAGCAACACCAAAATCAAGTATACTGAATCTTTACTAGACTTATTAAAACTTAAGATCTCGTTAAGAAAACTAAAAGAAAAGAGTAATATATAAGAGAAGAAATAGAGAGTCAAAAGTCAATTGTATATTTTATTGAGAATGAAGACCCATTGAAATGATAAAAGTTATTTATATAGTTACAATTGAAATGAAATAAACACTCTAAACTGGATCAGACTTATTTATACATGTAGATAAGACTGCATAATTATCGATATTTATTTTATAATTTTAAACACTTTGATTTTTATTAGATAATTATAAATTTGTTATTAAGTGTGTGCTGGGAGAGCTTTATTGGAATCCAAACGCAACTTAAAGTCAAAAGCACTTCTACTTGAAAGTGCAGTTGGTTGCAGACCTGCAGTCAAAGAAGACAATGAAAAAAAACATTTTTTATAAGCTGTTTTTGAAAAGCCCCAATTTGAAGCTTTTTTACACTAATTTAAATTCAACTTTTAGAAGTTGAAATTTTTAATAATTATGCTTATATTATAAAATATTGAGAAAGAAAATAATAAGAAGAGAGAAGTAAGGCGAGTCAAAATTTAAGTATATATTTTATTCTAACAATAACCCATATATATAGGATTTCAATGTAATTTATAATTTGAATATAATATGTTCTTCTAGAATAAGTAAATCTTATCTAAGTATCATGATAACACTATGCAGTTACCAATAGTTATCCTATAATTTTGTAACACTCATGTTGACCCTGTTTTTTGTAGCAATAACGTGGACAACAGATCCGGATCCACTTGCATCTTTGCAAGCAAATTTCTGCACGTTTTGACCCGATATTTGATCGGGAAAGGATGGTGTTTATGGATGTGGGAAATACTTTATGACGCAAAACAAAAAATGTTCAAGTGCCATTAATATGATTAAAGATGATTGCATATAAACAAACAATCATAAACAACTTAACCAAAGTATAGGTAATCTAAATTCAAGCAAATAGATATGAAATAAGCATGAGTGAAGATTGAATGTAGTTTTATGTGTTAAAAGTTTCATTATTCTTCAAACGATATAAGTTGTGAGCTTTTATAGAGTCCTGGTCGAAGTGGTAACCGTTGGATTATAACCACGTGGCCTAATCTTCTAAGTCGAAGTCTGCTATGCATTTAATACATTGACAATAGATCAACCACCATGTTCCCCAGGCTGACTACCCTGACATTCATCATTACAAAATGTTACATCAATCATTTTTAAAAATTGTCTATGGATCCTTTACAGGATGACAAGGGCTTCAGACTCAGAAAACTTTGTATTTGACGTCTTTGGTAAGAGGAACTCTGGCTTCTTCTTTGAGGACCTCGGCCAAAAAAGAAAAAAATGAGAGTGCTTCGCTCTTCGACCTCTTTATTTTAACCAAATAAGTCTTCGGTGACTTGGCCATGTTCGACTGACATCTCCATGTGGACTATGACATGTGTTGACCTATGGTCGATCTTATATTTTGATTATAACAAATAAAGTACTTTTATATCTAACATTTATATTCAAGTCTTCATTATTACATGTTACAAACTTGATGAAAATCGAGCATTCACAATCAAGCTTGGAAATCAAGCATTCTCAATCGGGTACTCGCGCCAAAATAATCGGAGACAAACCAAGCACTTGCGCCGAATTCAAAATCGAGCAACAAATCTTGTACTTGTGCCAAATCAATCAAAAATATTAGAACTATATGTTTGAACTCACTTGTAAATGTAAAATACTTTAATTCTTAGCAATGACTCATTAAAAGCTCAAGTGACAAACTGTTATGCACGACAAAAGTTTACTTAGTAAAATCGTTTGCACAAAAAAAAAATTCAAAGGTAAGAATTTCAACTTAATTTTCAATCCATTACCATCACTTACCTTGAAAATTCTAAAGTCTATCATCTCAAAAAACCAAAACAGACAAATTGGAGGCAAGTTGTAATCTGTCCATCCGGATGTCCGGATGTTGAACCGAACATCCGGTTCACATCCAAAGGTTAGATTTTTGATCGTTCTAATTTCTCAAAAAGTAAAGGTTATCCAGCTGTCTGGTACTATTCCGGACGTCCGGATAGTCATCCGGTTTGACAGAAAAATTTACGTTTTCAACTGCTATAAATACCAACTAACTTGTCATTTATAAACACAATAAAAGAGCATTAAAGTGAGATTCTTGTGAGCAAAATTGTATTGATTTCTCATATCATTTATTATTATCAAATCATTTTAGATTTGAAATTGAAGTTTTGAACTATATAAATACCTATACTTCTTGCATTTAAAAGTGATTTTTTGAAGAGCATTAAGTGAGAAATTTTGACCAAAATTATATTGATTTCTCATCTCATTTATTATTATCAAATCATTTTAGATTTGAAAATTCTTTTATCAAATTAACTTTTACAATCATTCCACACATCAAAGTTTTTCTTACCTAATACTTAAGCTTCATTCATTGCTATTCATTAAAAGTATTAGCCTACTTCTCTCTTAGTACTTAATTGTGATCATATCATTTATTAAGAGAAAAGTTTCAATATGTATCATCAATTTTCTTTTAAACTTGTGGGTTGTGTTAAAGTCCCGTAAAGCTCAACGTTGTAAAAGGATCGGTGCTCCTTGTTTGTAAGTCACCGAAATTTTTGTAAAGGGTTGGTCAATCAACACATTGAAATTGGTCTTACTCGTGCGGAGAGCTTGATAACGGAGGACGTAGATCATTGTGTTGGATTAAACCTCCATAATTATACCGTTTGCATTCTCTATTCCTTTTTGCTTATTGCTTTCATATTCGTACTTATTATTTAAATTAATATATCTAGTTATTACGTGTTTGATTATAGATTAATTTTTCAAAAAAAATTTTAAAAAATAATTCAGCCATCTCTTGGTTAGCTATTATTGGGCTATTGATTGGTATAAGAGAGATGTGCTCATTTTAAAATTAAGACTTTATAATCTCGAGCAATGGCTAACCACCACAACCTTCAAAATCTTGAGGGGAATTCCACAAATCAACATCTCTTCTTCGATGGTACACATTATAATTATTGGAAAGCTAAAATATGATTTACATTCAATCAATAGATTATAATATTTGGGAAGTCGTTAAATTTGGTCATTATGTGCGCACCAAGATTATTAAATTTGATGGAAAACCCGATCAATCAATTCATAAACTAAGAGAGGAATATGATGAAGATGATAAAACAAAATTGTCTTTGAATTCTATAGCCAAAACATACTCTAGTGTGCCTTAGATAAAAATGAGTTTAATCGTATTAGCACATGTGGCTCTGTATATGATATATGGCATGCTTTAGAAATCACTCATGTCGGCACGAATAAAGTAAAAGAAACCAAGATAAATATCTTGGTCAAAGAATCTGAAAATTTCTTCAAAAAACAAGATGAACCTATTGTTAACATGATTAATCGCTTCACCGATATTATTAATGGTCTCAAGGAATTTGATCCTAAATTTACTAACGGTAAGCTTGTAAGTAAAATGTTTAGATCGCTTTCGGAAGATTGGAGCTCATTAAGGATGTTGATAGAGAACACTAAAGACATCAACTCTTAACCCTTGGAGAAACTCTATGGAACTTTGATGACATACGAGTTCAACAACGCCGAAACCAAGGAGAAGATGAGGAAAAGCAAGGAATAATCAAAAGAGCCTCCTAGGCATCAAACTGCTCTCAAATAGGTGATTGAAGAAGGAACTACAAGTGAATATATGAGCGACGGAGAGCTTGATGATCTTGTACTTCTTGTCAAAAAAAGGAGAGGCTTTCGAAATAATCGAAAGTTTCAAAAGAAAGAAGAAAAGAGCGAAGAAAGAAGAAAGAAGCAAAAAAATTGTTTGTTACGATTGTGACAAACTTGGTAACAAGAGAATCATGTGTCCAAACAAAATGAGAAATTTCAAGAAAAAGGCACTCCACATGGGATGAAAGCAATTATGAAGATTGCGAAGAAAATGAAAGTCAAGAAGAGATCGCCAACATGCACTTTATGGCAATCGATGATGAGGTAAATTCTATTGAAAAAAATCTCATATGATAATTTATCTTCTTCTTATGATGAAATTTTAGAAGAATTTAAAAAACTCGCTCTTTTTCTTTCTATTCTTAAAAAGAAACATAAATTATTAAAAAATGAAATTGAGAAAATTTTAGAATTTGAAAAACTCGCACTTTTTCTTTCTATTCTTAAAAAGAAACATAAATTATTAAAAAATGAAATTGACAAAATTTTAGAAACTAAAAAGAAAATGATTATGATTCATCGTGTAAAGAAAATTGCTCTTTGAAAGAAAAGGTTGAAGACTTGACAAATATTGTTTTTAAAATTCACTCAAGGGAAGAAGAACTTTAATTTAATACTCGTTGATCAAAAATATGTTTTTGACAAAGAAGACATTGGATATAAACCATTTTTGAAACAAAAATCACTCAAAAATTTATTTGTCAAAGTCTCAAATACGATTCCCTCGAAAACTACTTCTAGCTTTTGCAACAATGATGGACATATTGCCTACAATTATCTAACCAAAAAGAAGCTACACTTTGAAAGTAGAAACAAGTGGACTCGATGATTCACTAAACCTAACTACCAAGGACCCAAACTTGTGTGGGTACCAAAAACCAAAAAATAAATTATTTTTGTAGGTACCAAAGAAGATGACGAGCAAATGGTTCTTGGATAGCGGGTGTTCAAAGCACATGACCGGATATAGAACCTTACTATCGAACTTCAAAAAGAAANAAGCACATGACCGGATATAGAACCTTACTATCGAACTTCAAAAAGAAATATGGAGGCCATGTCACATTTGGAGACAATGCGAAGGAAAAATCATCAGAATTAGAAACATTAGTACTTCCATTGAGAATGTACTATTGATAGGTAACCTCAAACATAATTTACTTAGTATCAGTCAATTATGTGATAAATGCTATTATATTAAATTCGATTCTTCTAAAAGTCTCATTAAGGATACTACATCTAAAGATGTATTATTTATAAAAAGCTGAAGTAAAGATGTTTATATCATAAATATTGATTTTGAAAATGATAAAAATGTTTAGTGAGTTTGAAAGAGGATACTTGGCTATGGCATAGGATAAAAGGTCATGTTGGGATGGATCTCTTTGCAAACATTTCCAAAAATAGTTTGGTCAAAGGTTTACTAAATTTGAAGTTTGAAAAAAAACAAAATTTATGATGCATGTCAATTTGGTTAACAAGTTAAAAGTTCATTCAAACTCAAATTACACTCATCTACTACAAAACCACTTCAAATACTCCATATTGATCTTTTTGGACCATCGAGAACCGCTAGTTAGTGGAAACCACTATGCCTTATTCATCATTGATGATTTCTCTAGATTCACTTGGGTTCTTTTCTTGAGTCTCAAAGATGAAACTATAAAAACCTTTAAAAATGTTTGCAAAAAGGTTCAAAATGAAAAGGAATACTCCATTACAACCATTAGAAGTGATCACGGTGGAGAATTGGATAATTTCGTCATTGATGAGTTTTGTAATGAAAATTGACATGAATATAATTTTTCAACTCCTAAACTCCTTATCAAAATGGTGTAATAGAAAGGAAGAATCACACATTGCAAGAAATTGCTAGGACCGTGCTAAATGAGAATAGCATGCCAAAATATTTTTGGATCGAAGCCGTTAACACCACTTGTTATATTGTTAATAGACTTTTAATTAGTCGAAAGAAAACCGAAAGTCCGTATGAACTTTGGAAAATTAAAATTCCCAATATCGGATATTTCAAAGTCTTTGGGTGCAAATGCTTCATCTTGAATACAAAAGAAAATTTGGAAAATTTTGATTCAAAATCCGAAGTTGAAATTTTTCTAGAATATTCATCGATTGGTAAAGCTTATAGAGTTTTCAACAAAAGAACTCTAGTCATTGAAAAATCTGTTCTTATCACTTTCGATGAAATTAACTCTCTTGATCGTGAGAATTGTATTGATATTGATGTAGGGTTGGAAACTCCATTGGAACAAATGACTATTCAAGATCAACACAAGAAAAATCCACAAGATGAACGTCAAGAAGAAGAAAATGTTTGACAAAGCG
>CAIGRP010017634.1:0-18016 GCA_903798385.1 Fraxinus cuspidata
TTTATGAGATTCATAATTTTTTAACTACACATTTCATCAACTTTTATCACAATTTACTAAAGATCTGATTTTAATCCATATCAAACAGAGGCTTAATTTGTGGCTCTCTTTGAGATGCCAAATCATACTTCAAAAGTAATTGACCAACAAATGATACTTAAATATTTCCTTTTACGTTCTTGAAATACAAAATGAACTTCCAAAACACAGAACATTTTTAGTGCGTGTATAAATTTCAAAGCACTTTTACAGACAATTTCAAAAGGCAATCTGTTTTATTTTCAAGCCACGGGCCAAAGTAGACAATTTCAAAAGGTGTTTTATTTTCAAGCCACAGGCCAAAATGGCTCGTGTTGGCATGGCTGCCATGGGCCGACGAGCCACACGAGCCAACTCCGACTCGGGCCAACACTAGAAAATGAAGCTCGGTTCTAACGAGCCACGAGTCGAGCCACTTGAGTTTTTTCGGGCCGAGTCGCAGGCCATTCAAGCCCGCGAGTCGGATTGACATTCCATGACGCGGTGTTTGGTTCAATGACAATATCTGATTAAAATTTTAGTCAAAATCAATAATTAATTTTAATCACATATTTCGTGAGATTCACAATTTTTAAACCATACATTCCATTAATTTTTATCAAAATCTACAAAAAAATCTAATTTTTATCTTAACCAAATGGGATCATATCTTCTTGAAAAATAGATTTTTGGTGTCAAAAAATATGTAGACGTCTTTCTATTTATTAATGTATTGGGAGATGACAAATTCAAGACAACAAATTTTTGGTATGTCTGAAATAAGTAAACCTGGATGATCTCAGTCTCACTGGACTTTAATTTTAAGTGTTGCGTGAATGTATGTCAAATTATTTCGCTAGTGAAATTCATTTTTGACTAAGAAAAATCCAAATGTTCTAGTCATGTAAAGCTCAAAGAAATGTATATTAGGTAGAATTTTTTCTAAGGGTTCCTTAGAATATAATAATATTATGCAATGAGATTTGATTTGAAAATTAATAGTATTCGACTCTTAATAGTGGATATACTTGATTTGAATTTTTTTTTAAAATTACAATTTTCTTCCATACTCCAACGAATTTTGACAATAGTCAATACGAGAATCAACATTGCTCCCAAATAAATTATGGTAATGAAGGAATTTGAATTGATATATAAGTTGTGTCTTGATCGACTGAGACGATGATAAAACTTGTATAAAAAGAATAATTGTTTAGTTTCATAATAATGAATTCAATGTGATAACCATAACGAGACAATGAATATTCTTATTAAAGGCTACAAATTGTAAGATAATTTCAAAAGAATTATTACATTACCATATATAAACTTTTATGCTATTTTAGGGCAAATGTATAAAAATCCCTAAATTCATTTAAAAAGTTACGTTCCCCCAAATATATAGTTTTTCCATAGATAGAGATATCAAAATAATAAATATATGAATAGAAAGAAATAAATTATGGGACCTTTAAATTTGGCAACAATTATTTCCTTCTTTTATTATTAATTTAATAAATCTTTCCATTTTTGGTTTAATAAATAAATTATAAAACGAGGTCTTATTGAGTCAACCAGTGATCCGATAACTTTAATTTCTTCAAACTTTCTAAAGGTCATTCCCATGTCTATTGTCTCAAATTTTGTCCTAAATTTTCTTGAATAAAGCTCCTTGTACATCCTCCTCACAATAGGGGTAAGGGACTGCCAAACTTGGTATACACTTCAATTTTCTTTACCCCAATCTTCTCATTTTCCACTTCTTGCCCCCTTTGCGGTCCTAAATCTTTTGATTTTAGCCAACTTTACCTTAACATTTAGCTTGGATCTTATGAAATATGCACCACAGAAAAATAAATGGATTAGTTGACCAGAAAAGTTGAGTTTGATCAAATTTAAAAAGTACAAAATGATAATGAGTAAAATGTTTCAATAGTTATTGAACTTTAGACATGGTCATGACTTACTTATTGAACTTCAATAGGCTTCTAGATAGACACTGAACTTTCAGGCTTTGCACCCCATTCATCATTGACCAAATTCGGTTACCATCAATGCCGACGTGTTTGATGGAAAATACACATGGAAGGTGACGGAAAATTAAAATGTGACAAATCAAATGACCCAATTCAGCTCAGTAAACCAAATCAACCACTCCCTAAACCCAAACCAAATCAAACCTACCATGTGCCCCACCTGCACCATCACCACCACCTTCTCCTTCGTAGGCTCGTACAATCGTTTGCTCTCCTAACCTCAATAGACGAACAAGAACACACATTTATAGAAAATCAATATGCAGTTACCTTCTCCAACACGCTCAAAAAAATCAACAAGAATCAAAGATATTTTTTTCGATTTTTCCCATTTTCCGTTTGATTTCATTTGATTCCATTCTCTTTCTGCAATTTTGTTTGTTGTCTCCATTGAAGAACTTCCTGAAATCATTTATAAGCCCTGATTCTATAGCATTCATCTAAAAGAAAATGAGTTACCAGTTGAAGAATTGAATAATTAATAGTTTGTATTTCTATTTCATTTGATTTTACTTTTTCGATTCAGTTTTTGTTGGAATTGGTTAAGTATTATACCATGAGAAATGACTTTCGTGTTAACTTCAACCAAATATTCGGACTTGACCCGATAGTCAAATTATGAAAACAAATAGACTAACTTATTTTACTTGTCAAGTAGATCGTCGTGGTATACTTGAAATCTCCAAACCAATTTCGAGTGAATGAGAAATTATGGTCTCAAGTTTGAAAAAAAAGACCAAACCGGCTGGAAATTTGTCAAGTTCCGCTCTAGCCTAGCGCTCGAGCGACGTAAAGGCGACAACAATAGCTACAACCGTTGGCAAATGTTGTTGATTTTGTGGCACAACACTTCGCTTACAACCTTTCCTTCTCTATAAATTAGACATTTGGGACATCCTATTGTTCATCCCAGTAATATGAAATCATATCATAACAATTTGAGGTGGAGAATATGTTGCACTATTTGAAAAAAATTGTTCAGAAAAAGGAATTATTCATCAAACAACATCACCATATTCGCCATAATCTAATAGTGTTGCTGAATGCAAAAATCGAACACTTAAGAAAATGATGAATGCAATGTTGATTAATTCAGGCTTACCTCAAAACTTGTGGGGAGGGAGGGAGCTATACTTTTGTTAAATCATATCCTTAATAAAATACCACATAAAAGTAAGAATGAATCATTTTGTGAATTATGGAAAGGTCGGAAACCTTCCTACAAATATCTTAAAGTGTGGGAGGTGTTTGGCAAATGTACAAATATCTAAACCTAAACAAGTAAAGATTGGACTTAAGACAATTGATTGTGTCTTTATCGGATATGTAATCAATAGTAGTTCATATCAAATTTTTTTTTCATAAATCAGAAATACTTGATGCAAATATAGCTACTTTAATTGAATCAAGGTATATTGTATTTTTTGAATATATATATCCTTATAAAGAGAAAGAAGCAAGCTCACAGACAAACTTACGATATTGCAATTGAAAACTGATCAAGAAGATAATAATCATCAAGTAGATAAAGAATAAAGGCATAGTAAAAGGCAAATGATTCATAAGACCTTTGGTCTAGACTTTCTAACGTATCTACTTTGAAAATGATCCAAGGGTTAACGAAGCAATGTCCACTCCCGAAGCCCCTTATTGGAAAGAAGCAATTAATAATGAAATTGAATCCATCATGAATAATCATACTTGAGAATTTGTTGAACTTGGATTTTCAAAAGGAAATTGA
This sequence comes from Fraxinus cuspidata, assembly GCA_903798385.1. NCBI lineage: Eukaryota > Viridiplantae > Streptophyta > Magnoliopsida > Lamiales > Oleaceae > Fraxinus > Fraxinus cuspidata. Next base: position 3,796 of record CAIGRP010017634.1, read on the forward strand.
AGTTGGATGGATCAATAGACAAGTATAATGCTAAATTAATGGCCAAAGAATTTTAATAAAAGAAAGAACTAGATTTATTCTATACTTATTTACTTGTTACAAGGATCACGCTTATACGTGTATTGATTGCAATTGTTGCGTTGCATAATCTTGAAATATATCAAATGGATGTTAAGACTGCATTTCTGAATGGTGAATTAGAAGAAATAATATATATGGAACAATCTGAAGGTTTTGTTGCTCCGGGAAATGAGAATAAAGTGTGTAAGCTTGTAAAATCGTTGTAAGGATTAAAATAAGCACTGAAGTAATGACATGAAAAATTTGACAAAGTTATATTGTCAAATAATTTCAAAATTAATGAATGCGACAAATATGATTACATCAAAATCGGACATAACGAATATGTGATCGTATGTTTACATGTTGATGATAACTAATCATGAGAAATAATTCAAACATTATTATCTCGACCAAGAAAATGTTAATAAAATATTTTGATATGAAAGATATGATAGTAACTGATGTGATATTAGGGATTAAAATCTTTAAAACATTTGATGGTTTGTCATTGTCTCAATCACACTATATTGAAGCTATACTTAAAAAGTTTAAGGCGTATAACGATAAACCAGTTAAAACACCAGTAGACTTAATTTTACACTTAGCTAAAAATACCGGCGATCTCGTATCTCAATTAGAATATTCATACATTATATGTAGCTTGATGTATATTCCAACTGCACGCGTCTTGATATAGCATATGCAGTCATCAAGTTGAGTAAATTTATAAGTAATCCAAGTAATGATCATTGGAAAGCATTAACCTGAGTTCTAAAATACTTAAGGCACAAAGTTAATTATGGATTACATTACTCAAGATATCCTGCACGTTAGAAGGATATATCGATGTAAATTGGATATGTGATACAAATGATTCAAAGTCTACAAGTGGTTATGTGTTTATCATTGGAGGTGAAGCTGTGTCCTGGAAATAATCTAAGTAAATGTGTATAACTCGATCCTCGATGGAATCTGAGTTTATTGTTTTAGATAAAATCGGAGAAGAAGCAGAGTGGCTTTGAAATTTTCTCAAAGATATTCCGTATTGGGAAATATTGGTACATGTGATTAATATACGTTGTGATAATGAATCGACAATTAAAAATGTACAAAATAGTATGTATAATGGTAAATCTCGACATATTCGTCGGAGATACAATACCGTTAAACATTTGATATCGAATGGTATAATCTCAATTAACTATGTTAAATCAAAATAACGGATCCTTTGACGAAAGGGACTAACTAGAGATCAAGTATACCATCTTTGAAGGGGAATGTGCCTAAATCCTATAGAATGTAATCAATATAGCGGAAATCCAACCTTGTAGATTTGAGATCTCAAAATCTTGGTTCAATGAGACAACTAAGTTATGAAAGATTCAGTGTAAGCACGTACTCCAATTCCTACAAATCTAAAGTGCTAGAATAAAAGATGTTCAAGGATAAGTGTAAACTTTTAATGATTCCTATATTTTTGAAGAAGACAAGAGATGTATGATACAATACTATAGGAGATCGCTTATGTAATTGTGAAATGAAGCCGCTTCTACGAGAATTTGAGGCTTAATTTCTCTTAAAGCACTTATTAAACCAAGAGTTGTTCAGGACTAGAATGAACACAATCATGAGAACCGAAATAGTTAGATGAATTATGGTGTTGGTACAATAATTTTGATTTATACGAACATTTGAATAGTTCAAGACACCGCGTTTAACAATTAGTTTAGTAAATTCGATTATATTCAACTAAGGAAGGTTCAAAGTCACAAACCACCTATCTTGATACTATAGCTCGTTGTTCATACTCCTTTGTTAGAGTCTGTGTATCATTTGGTATTGCATATTGTGGAATTTTCATTCATGTGGGGGATTGTTGTAATTGATTAAGTATTAAACCATGAAAAATAAATTTCATGTCAATTTCAACCAAATATTCGGACTTGATCCGATAGTTAAATTATGAAAATAGATTTCGTTATACTCGTCGAGTAGATTTTTGTGGTATATTTGGAATCTCCAAACCAATTTCGGATAAATGAGAAATTACGATCTAAAGTTTGAAGGAAATAGAGAAAACTGACTAGAAATTTGTCTAACTCCACCGCTCGCCTAGTACTCCAACGGAGAGGCTGCCTATAGCGATCAATTTTATTCCTCTCATGTGACTCTTCTATCTCTCGATGAAAGATGCAAATATGATAAATGTATTAACAAGTACTAGAACACCTATTGAAACCATAAAAGTATAGATGTATATCTCTATCATCTATCGAACCTTACAATGTTTATTATATTGTGCTTAAACCCTATTCTCTCTATCGATAACAAAAAAAATTCACTAACAATTTAATTGGTGATCAAGCAATTGAAAATAACAATAAAATGAAAATAAATATCAACAAATCAAATTAAAGTCAAAATAATTAATTAAAAACTAAAAATATCATAACAATGGTTCATCTCATCCTAGTAATGTATAAAATTAGCTTAACATATCGAAATTATAAGAAATGACATTTAAGTGAAACTACATTACCCGAATTTTTGATAAATTGAGAAGATGAAGATGAATTTTGAATTTCTTCAATTAATTTTTGATGAATCTCCACTTGTGCATTTTCTTCTTTACCCAAAAATTAAGTTTGAATCTTCACTTGATTGAATTCTTGCAAGTCTCCTTCAATTCTCTCACAAAAATTATGAATTTTCCTCGATAATAATTGATGAATATTGAAATATGAAATGTATATGAAAATGTCTCTAATATGTATTCTACAGTTATGTATTTGTAGGAGTAGAAAATTGGTTAAAAATCATGTCCAAATTAGTTTTCAAAAGAGTTCTAATTGAATGAGAAAAATTGCATTCGCGTGCAAATTTTTTTGTCTATGCACAGCAGTCAATATTTTGGCCATAACTTTCTTTCTCGATATTCGATTGAGACGATTCAAAGTGATTTGGAAAATATAACTCAAATGGTTACAACTTTGATAGAAATAGAATTTTTTCAATTCGGATGTTTACTATATCAAAAATGAGTCTCAATTTTCGACTAAAAATCTGGAATATAACTCGTACAATTGGAAATTGATTTTAATAATATTCCATTCATTTTTGAGTTTTAATTCCATCCAATTGTTTCTTAACATTCTTAAAAGTATCATATTGTGTTCCGAATTAACTATTGAATATTTGCAATTTGGTCCTCAAACTTTAAAGTTTGTCATTTTTCTTTAATTTTTCTCGTTCAACCATTAAATTTTACATATATAACATAAAATACAATAATTTAGGACATCTTTTGTCAAAAAATTTCCGAATATCGATATTTTAGACCCTTAAATCATCTTCCACAGAAATTCTAAAAAAAGTACACGTCCTACCTAAAAATCATAATGAGTCACAGCTTTGCCTCCATAAATCAATGATGTACTTACCCTCGTAAAACCAGCATCCTTCATGATTTCCAAAGAATAAATAAATCCGATGGATGTGACATTCCTCAGCTTGCTAACATGAAGGAGGAAACAAAGCATTTAATCAACACCGTTAATAAAATGGAGAAAAAAATATACTACCACCTCTCCCTTGGCTGAGACCGATGTACAGTCTCCAGCCAGGAAAGAACTGGGCAACCTCCCACCAAAAGAAGTTTACACTTCTCGATGGTAGAGTCGTCTAAAAGTAAGGTCGACGAGGTGATAAGTCTACCTCCGCTAACAGAAAGAACTACCAAAAAGGAGGAAAGTGTATTTGACAGGTTAAGTTCACGTTGCTCACTATCACCCAGAGGCTAACAAACCAACCATGTCAAGGAGGATCACATAAAAAATGATAAGAGTCCGAGATGAGCCTGTTGAAAAAATGCATAGCTGACCTGGATGCCAAACATAGGGGCTCTGTAGAAGAATACTCTATTGATTGGATATAATATATGTAGAAAAGCCTCCAAACTTCCTCCATTTGAATTGTAGATGAAGAGTTCTATTTATAGTCCAAGAATTAGGTCACAAATTGTTCCCTAATTTCCTTCAAGAAAAAGGTTGAACAAAACAAGGAAACAAAATCTTTGATGTCGAGTTAACATGTGTGATCCACATGCATCTTGGATGCGATCGCACGTGCATACAGTTAAGCTGCATGTTATACATCTGCCTGCTTTACGATCACAAAGGGTTGTGCCTTGTGAGTATTTTTTCTTGTGCATTTTAGTCCTTAAATTTCTTCTTTCTTTCAGCTCGAGACCAATCTTACTTGCACACATAGATCATTTATCTTTAAATCATTGCAATTGTATCCCCAATCTTTCCAAATGATGGATTTAACTCTCGAAACTTGCGAATCACCTCCGATTTCTCTCTTTAATACTTATAATCGATCATATGCAGTTAGTTGATACTTAATTGTTACGAATCAACTCCAATTATGGTCTAAAAATTTAATTTTCATGCTAGTTGTATCCCAATGCATTCAAGTTGGAGATTTACCTACAATGAATATATGGTAACCTAACTTCAGTAGATATTCACTCATTTAGCCATAAAAATCAAGAATGAAGGCCCAAATAAGTGTATAAATATAGTTATCTCATGCTACTAATATATGCTTATCCACTCACCAAATGATTAGTAATGAATTTATAAGCCAGGATGTCTTCATAAAGTTGTCTCCTTAATTATGCTCACTAGAATTTTGACATACCGCTTTGATTAGGATATGTAATATTAAACCTATTAAAATCTCACTAAAACTTCATTGCAACTTTAATTTGAGTTGTCAAAAGGTATAATCTTTACTAGAATTAGCACAATAAAATTGTAGATGTCAAGTATCTCATAAAGTATGATTAAGATAACTGTAGATCTAAATTGAAATTTAATGCATTTATATCCACTTACAAAAAGACACAATGCTTCAATTTGGAGGTGCAATATTAAACCCACTAAAATATCACTAAACCTTCATTGCAATTTTAATTTGAATTGTTAAAATGTGTAATCTTTACAAAAATTGGCACAATAAGATTGTAGATGCCAAGTATCTGGTAAGTATGACTAAGATAATTACAAATCTAAACTGGAATTTAATGCCTTTATATCCACCTACAAAAAGACACATCACTTCGATTTGGAGGTGTAATATTAAATCCACTAAAATCTCACTAAACCTTCATTGCAATTTTTATTTGAGTTGTCAAAAGTGTAATCTTTACAAAAATTGGCACCATAAAATTATAGATGTAAAGTATTTGGTAAAGTATGACTAAGATAAATGCAGATCTAAATTGAAATTTAATGCATTTATATCAACTTACAAAAAGACACAATGCTTCAATTTGGAGGAGCAATATTAAACCCACTAAAATCTCACTAAGCCTCTGTTTGGTAATCATTTTGGCCAAAAATGAGAATACAATTTATGACCGTTATATCTCTCAGTAGGATCCAGTTGTGCTCCAGCTTTTGACTGGCAGGATGCTTTTTATGAAATTTCCAATACTTCTCTTGGAGAGAATTTTATTTGAAAGGGCAAATTGGTAATTTAGACAAATTCGGTCAAAAAAAAAAAAACTGGCTCCCTTCTGACAATTACACTGTATAACGGTCAGAATTCATCTAAAAATGAGGTAAAAATGGTTACCAAACAGGGGCTAAACCTTAGTTGCAATTTTAATATGAATTGTCAAAAGGTGTAATCTTTACAAAAATTGGCACAATAAAATTGTAGATGCCAAGTATCTGGTAAAGTATGACTAAGATAATTGCAAATCTAAACTGGAATTTAATACATTTATATCCATTTACAAAAAGATACATCGCTTCAATGTGGAGGCGTAATATGAAACCCACTAAAATCTCACCAAACCTTCATTGCAATTTTAATTTGAGTTGTCAAAAGGTGTAATCTTTACAAAAATGGGCAAAATAAAATTGTAGATGTCAAGTATCTGGTAAAGTATGTCTAAGATAGCTGCAGATCTAAACTGGAATTTAATGCATTTATATTCACTTACAAAAAGACACATCGCTTCAATTTGGAGGTGCAATATTAAACTAACTAAAATCTCACTAAAACTTCATTTCAATTTTAATTTGAGTAGTCAAAAGGTGTAATCTTTACTAAAATTGGCACCATAAAATTGTAGATGTCAAGTATTTGGTAAAGTATGATTAAGATAATTGCAGGTCTAAACTGGAATTTAATGCATTGATATCCACTTACAAAAAGATACATCGCTTCAATTTGGAGGCGTAATATTAAACCCACTAAAATCTCACAAAACCTTCATTGCAATTTTAATTTGAGTTGTCAAAAGGTGTATTTTTTACAAAAATTGGCACAATAAAGTTGTAGATGCCAAGTATCTGGTAAAGTATGACTAAGATAATTACATAACTAAACTGGAATTGAATGCATTTATAGCCACTTACGAAAAGACACATCGCTTCATTTTGGAGGTGTAATATTAACCCACAAAAATCTCACTAAACCTTTGTTGCAATTTTAGTTTGATTTGTTAAAAGGTGTAATCTTTACAAAAAATGGCACAATAGAATTGTAGATGTCAACTATCTGATAAAGTATGACTAGAATTGCTTGCATTTATGAAGTTTTAAAAATTGAGTTACCAGGAAAGAAATTAATCAGCCAAGATAAGGCGATTCTTTCGTCAGGAGGCACCCCTCATCCCGGAGATACAGGTACTTCAAAAAAGCAACAAATGAAGTATATCAATTGATATTTTCAATCCAAAAATGAAAATATTATACATCATGTAGGTTCTTCCGCGTTAGTGTGTACAGAGTCCTTGATAATTAATAAAAGTGAGATTTGTATCATGTTTTGTTGTGCTTCAAAGTAATTTTTAATTTTTTCAAACATGATATTTTTCGAATTTACATTATACTTAACACAACTTGGTTTTCAGAATACTAATTTGAAGTACAACTACATATGCTATGCGCATGCCCCATGAAATCAGTTGTCACTTGTACAATTTGATATGCACTTTGCTTGCAGTGCCAACGATGTCACTTGTAATTTAACTTTGTTTTTCTGCCTGCAGTGCCAACTTGACAGACGGCATTTGTAAAATAATTATTGAGAATACAGGTTGTCCAAGTTATTTGACGTGTTTCCTTAGCCAACCTCAACAGAATTTCGGGGTGAATCTACCATTTTTAGCTGCCTCTCACCAACTTTAGAATTCTGAAGGATATTTGGGAAAGGATTTTTGTTTTGGTGCTTGATCTTCGGTTGAGCAAAATAACAATTGGAATATGTTATAGATAGTCAAGAACGTGATCTCCATGAAATAATAATGCCCCAACACACATATGGACGGACCTAAGGTGTATATAATAGGTAGCATTTGGGGTGATCACTACAACAAAAAACTCGGCTTCAGCCACGGCAAATTTCGTCGCTAATGCTACGATTTTCATTGGTGAAAGGTTTTACCAACCAAAATTTTTCGTTGCTAAAATATTCGCTGAAAGTGGCACCGATAATTTATTGAGGAGTCCATCGCTAATTACCAACAAATTAGCCATAGAATTTTAGTTGATAATTACCGACAAATTTGATTTTACAACAATAGTGGCAACAACTTTGTCCGTCGCTAATTACCTACGAAGTTGAATCTCTGTTCCTATTTCCGTCGCTAATTTGAATTAATTTTTTTTAAATACTGATTATTATAATAATATTTCTTTTCCTGGAACAAAATTTATTGCAAGTTAAATTCAAAAGACTTGCTTCCAATCAACAACAGGGTGAATACGAACCAACTCATTTCCCTTGGATTTCCAGATAAATAGGAAAGAACGTAAAAATACAAGCTAAGCAAAGTTTGCCGATTCTAATTAACATAATATAGGATACATAGTGCACAACAAGTCAACGGGCTTATTCCTCTTGCTACTTCCCAGACACCATTCTTGACCTGCACAAGCATATTTTCAATTATCATTACTATGAAGGCAATAACATTGTTTCAGTAAGAGTAGTGACCACAGTCCACCTGGGAAGAAAAACTGCAAACGAATGGCAAAAATGAAACTAGGAGAACCCATATTTCTTATATAAACCGAAAATCGCTTAATAATTTTTTTTTTTTAACTTTCCACATCTAAAAAGAGCTGTATATAGGTTTTTAGAACTCAAACACGTGTTGTACTCATCATCCCGGTAAACTTTACTAATATCCACTCCTCATCTTGTCATTCCGCATTTTTTGATGCTACTATTAATCTATTTCAAGTTTAGGACAAACCTTGAAAGACAGAATTATATCGACCTCACTGGGCTATGATGTAAACCATAAAGAATATGAGAAACAGAAAAATTAAAAAACCTGTGCAATGAATGGACTTCCAACTATCAGATAAACTTCATAACGCGTGGATATAACCTACATATTGAAGCAAGGTGAATCTCTTTTCCTAAATAGAGTTACAAACAGACAATGATCAGAATATATCTTCATTTCTTCAAAATGAAGCAAAACTGTCATGATTCACATATCTGGCACAAGTAAAAGAATCATTGAGAGGTAGAAAAAAATTGGCCACTTATATAAAAATATCCTAAATCTCGTGAACTAATAGAAGTTCAGTCCGCTCCCCCGAAACTAGAAGACGGCGGTCAAGCAACGGTCGACTTATTTATTATGCATTAACTTCCCTTTTTCCTATTTATTCAAATATAAGAATTATGATGCTCTGCTGTATAATGTTCCCTTCTATTCCCTTCCTCTTAAAANCAAATATAAGAATTATGATGCTCTGCTGTATAATGTTCCCTTCTATTCCCTTCCTCTTAAAACGAAGAGAATCAACAATATTTCCTTCAATTTTTTTCACTCAATTTTAAAGTAGATACCTCTCTCTTAACCAATTTATTCTATCATAATAGTTTAACCATATAACTTGCACATTGATGACTATATATTCTTGTCAACTACTCAGTAAGTAATCACAATATTGGATCTACTTCTGGAAAGGAGAACCTTATTTAAAATTGTGCCATTATTATAATACTGCACAAGTTTCCTCATATTCTACAGAAAATATAAGGGCATGTTACTCTATTGTTTTCAGATCATTTTCAGTTTTCGAAAACAATGAAAACACGTTTATATATCTATTTTCATAAACGAATTTCTAAAAACGAGTTTAAAATTTACAAAGAAAACGGAAAACGCTAAAAAAGTTGTTTTGACCGTTTTTAGTTAAAACCAAGCCAAAACTTCAAATTTTTTTTTTATTTGAAAACAATTTTTCAAAATGACAAAAAGAATGCGTTTTCAGCATTCTCAAAATGGACACTCAAAACACAAACTCAAAATGAATTCAAAATCAAAACTAAAAATTGAAATATGAAGAGAACGGCCTCTAAGCTTTTTCGGCGTGTCAAATCTCAAAGGTACACATTGCCTTCCTTCCCTTCCCTTCCTCTTACAAAGAGAATTGATGGTTCTTTCCTTCTTTGATTAGTTTCAATAGGCGCGTGCAATTTTTTTCCCTCAGATTTTTTGGGAGCCATTTCTTGGAATTAATAGTTAATATGTGACTAAAATTTTTAATATATTTTCTTATTATCAATGGAAATTTACCATCAGAAAACTTTTTAATGTATTCTATATTTTTCTTTTCTTTTTACAACCGCTAAACAACGAAATTTTACATACAAAATTATTCTGTCAATAAATTCGTAGGTAATTTCAAATTATTGAATAGTTAATAAAAAGGATGATCCGTTTGTAATCTATTAGATTTTCATTGCTAAAAATCAGTTCCTATAGCCCCCTTTTCTAGTAGCCATATTTTTTCGATGGAATCATCCATCGGAAAAAATGTTGGAAAATTAATTAATTATTTTTTTCTTAATTTTTACCAATGGATTAGCAACGAAATTGTACCTACGGAAGTATTCCATTGGTAATTCTGTAGGTAAATTCATATGTAATTTTTAATAATAATAAAATAATAATTCGTTGTTAATTTGTTGTCAATACCTTGGTAGTAGCAACGGAAGACGTCTGTTGCTAAAATTTCGTCTCTGTTGTCTCCCTTTCTAGTAGTGAAATAGGATTAAAAAACCTATCTAAAATCGCATATGGTCTCTTCCCGATAACACTGTCGCTTGAGCGTTGGACTTGCGCCAACTGGCGGTCCCTCCACCGCTCGAGCGCTAGCCTCGCGCTTAGCAAATGAAGATGCTCCTGTTCCGAGCCCTCGAGCACCATTTGGCGCATAGCGAGCGATCATATTCTCGTTTCTTGATCTTCTTGAATGTCTTCGATTCCTTTTAGAACTTTCCCAACCCCAAACTATTTTGACTTAAATTATAATTTAATAACTCTTATTTTGACTTTAGTTACAACTCAATAACTCATGATTTTGAATATGGAAATTGTCAATTACAAATCTAGAAATTGCTAATTACAAATTTGGATCTAACACTCATCAATCTCTTGAACATTTGAATTTCACAAACAAATATACTTCTTCCAAGTCATTGAATCATTCCAAGTATGTCTCCTACACCAGTGCGGGGACATTGTTTTAAGATTAAAGTTGTTAGTGAAATATCCTAGGCCCCATTAATTGATAGAGTATAAACACTTTATTCGATTAATGAGTTATTTATTTTAGATCATCTGTTATTTTAATTATGCTTAATTGTTAATTAAATATAACGAGTGCAAAGAAAATTGTTGATAATTTTACAATCACAATGTGTCGTGATTGTGAGATATAAGTTGTAAATAACATATAAAATCGAATTATCCCTAGTGGTGAGTAATAATGAAACACGAATATCGTTATAACTGATATACTAAATATTATTTCGTTTCTTTCTTATGAATAGAGTAGCTCATCTAACAAATTAAAATGCTTAGACATTTAAATACATATGTTGATGACTTGCTACTATAACAAACCACTGGATGGCATATAATTGAGATCCACATGGATATATATATTTTAATATTAATAGTGGAATCGATCATTTGACTTGAGCTCATTATTATGTACAAAAATAATCAAGGTCCACCTTGAAACCACGTCGCCATGAAATCATTCTCATCGCATTCCTAAATGTCTCGAGACGAATATTTTTACCTCAGTAACCTAGGCTCTCGGACCAAAAGAATGCCTCTATCATCAAGGTTCTCCTGAACAATGGAATACACAGAGCCTTGGCAAGGAACTGAACTGGGGCCTCGGAATGTCTAAAGGGTTTTGGATGGCATTGAACATGGATAAAAACCATACTATAAATCCTAACAAAATCAACCTGAAAGTTAGGCACTAAGTCCTTGTCTGGAAATCTGGACAAATATTACAGAAGTAAAAATATTCTCAAGCTTTGGAAATGAGACTTAATCATGACTTCCAACGTAATGATGAAAGAATGTCAAGTAACGAAAAGAATTAAAATGCTCCTAAAATTACACAATGGACAAAAAAAAAATTCTGTTCTTGAAAACCAAGAGATTGAAAGAACATTTCCTAAAATGCCTCGAATTGAAAGAGTATCTCGATCAGACCTCTTGAAAATTGAAAGAGTACCTTCCTTATATAGAAGTTGGCTTCAAAATACACCAAAGTCCAAGGAAGAGGACAATCCTGCTGAAACTAGCATGGAAAAACCTATAATTAGCTTGAAAAAATATTATGCACTTTTAAGGTCAACAGTTGGCAAGACTCAAGCAAGTCATGGAGCTGAGGCTGCAAGACCTGTGAGCCTCGCCTGGTGATTATCTCTATCTCTGAGGCTCAATGTAAGACAGTTTTAAACCTTGTTTATTTGAGGCATCTGTAAGCCTACGAGCCTTGTCCCATTGATTATCTCTGAAGCTAAGGCTAGAGGCCAGCTATAAATCCTCACCTTCACGAGGTCAGCTCGTAAAGCTTTTTATTACTGAAGGCGAGCTTACCAGTTCTTGTGTTTTGAGGCTAACTTGTGGTTATTTCACTAAAGGCTAGCTTTCGTTAGTAATTATCATGTCATTGAAACCGAGTCTATAAGTCCTTGCTCCTCAAGTCTAGCTCTGGATCTCTTATTCATTGTTTTGAAAGATGATCATATAACAACTGTTGGTTGTCAAAACCATTTTTAGGAAAAATAAGCGGAAGCAAGAACAATCACATTGCAAAAATTTTTAGTCAAACAATACACATATTAATTTATTAAACATGTCATTAAGGAAGAGGTGAGAATTATACCGACGATTGTCTACTATGTAAATCTTGAACTCTTCCTTAAGAGCCGTCAAACTCCCAAAAGCTCCATTCTTGACGTATTTCTGATTACAAGGAACGAACGAGTGGACGTTTCAGATTTTGGTTTGATTCACTCAATCATTTAATGGTTCACTTTGTGTTCTCAACATATGAGACAAAGTGAGAAGATAAGGAAAAACTCTCACAAAAGTATTTCACATAAATCTTTATGTACTTTCTGAGTATCTGATGAGTCATATTTATATCTGAATAATGTAGTTTTATTTTAATTCTTTAATTAAAAATTTAACTAAAAAAAAAAAAAAATCAATACTAGAACGAGTTGGCGCCACTTTACTGGGAGATAAATTCTCTCTCTCCCATATCCTCTTATCAGGAAACTAAATGTTGAACAATTCAAAATTAGTTTAAAATAATTAACTTTTAATTATTTATCCTTATCCACGTGTAACTGAATTTAAATGAAAACTCCATGTTGCAGATAATAGTGTGACATTATCAAACTTATAATTCCAAATTACTTTAAATAATCATATTATTTAAAATAATATTAATTCATTTAATTAATTAATCTAACCCAACTATAATAATGTTCACGAAACTTTAACGGAGCTGATTAGAAGAACTATGGACATTATAATTTTAAGCCCCTATAATGATGACAATTATTTAACACTTTAATTAATACGTCAAAATTATTAATTCCAAATTGTTCCACTAAAAATATGGAATTGGGCTCATAAAATTATAAAACAAAGTATATTCAAGATATTTGAACTATCCATTGATTTAGTCATTTCATATAGATAAATCCTCCATAAATAGTTCATAATTAAAGTTAGGTATTTATCCATTCACCTCTTTAATTATATGTTTCTCCATAAGTCTCATTGATTGTCTAATGAACAATATATTTAATGATCTAATCATAAAATTGAGTGCTTTTATTATTCAAGTCCCAAATCAACACTTATGGGAAGCGTCTATCTACTTGAGAAACAAACGAATGGATTTCTTCTTGTATATTAAGGGTAAGTTTGATTTGCATTTCTATTTTTCAATTTTGAGGGATTACTTTAAGATTATTGAAAAACGGATTTAGTTTGTTATTCTAAAAAATTGTTTCTCAAAACAAAAGACTAGAAAACGCTTTTGGTTTAAAAATTTTAGAAATAGTTTTATGACACTTTTTCTCCAATCAAATTGATAATTTAGTAAAACATATCAATTTTATGCTTATATGTGATTATTTAGTTTTATGGATATTTGTATTTGGGTAGGTTTTGTGTGATTTTATTAATTATTTTAATTTGAGAAATTTATAAGTTCATTTTCCTTGTTTCGAGTTTTTTGAGTGTTTACATTGAAAACATTATAAACATTAAAAAGTCATTTCAAGTTTTAAGTTGTAAAATTTTCCTTGTTTTCAAAAATGTATTTTCGAAAATACCTTTTTTAGAAAATTGAAAACTTAAAATTGCCTCAAAACGACAAACCAACCGCACTCTAATATTCCCGATTACTTATCAACGTACCAAGATATGATACTAATGATTTGCGTCATTATCTGACACGTCAAAAAACACAACTTAATAAATATGATTGTGTGATTTTATTAATTATTTTAATTCGAGAAATTTATAAGTTCATTTTCCTTCTTTCGAGTTTTTTGAGTGTTTACATTGAAAACATTATAAACATCAAAAAGTCATTTCAAGTTTTAAGTTGTAAAATTTTCCTTGTTTTCAAAAATATATTTTCGAAAATACATTTTTTAGAAAATTGAAAACTTAAAATTGCCTCAAAACGACAAACCAACCGCACTCTAATATTCCCGATTACTTATCAACGTACCAAGATATGATACTAATGATTTGCGTCATTATCTGACACGTCAAAAA
>CAIGRP010017670.1:0-17024 GCA_903798385.1 Fraxinus cuspidata
AATTGCCCTTTCAAACATAGATAGGTGTGTCACAATTTTGCTCGATAATCTTTAGTATGTATTGCCTTCAATATATATAACGTTACAATTCTATACAAGGAAAGGTTTGATTTCCTAATTTACAATCAATTATATGGAAACTAATAATCAACTTTAATAAGGAATATAATAAATATAACATCCTAATATAATATATCCGTTGACAGAAGTTACCATTGAGGCAAAATCACCAATCAATAGCCCTGTTTGATCCACATTCTTCTCAAAATTCATTCTTTCAAAACTCATTTTCAATCACACATCCTTCAATAAAATAACATTACACACAAATCCAAAAATTTTCCTTATTTTTTAACCACATATTTTCCATCACATCACATCATAAAACACATTCTTTTCTCAAAAATGTGTATCAAACACCCCCTAAATAACTCAGATGGCTAAAAGTTCTCGCATTAGTACAAGGAAAAGCAAGTGGGAGAAATGAATTTTACGAGGAAAGAATAAGAGTAAATATGCATTATGTGCTCGACTTGTTCTTGTACAAAGATCTCCTCCCTTTTTTTGGTGATACATTTTGTAGTTTTATTATTGTGAGGAAGGAGGAGTCATGTTTCTGGGGATTCAAAAAAGGGGATCAGTCATGGTTTTTCAAAGTTTAAAGTTGGCAGAAGACACAGAAGTTGAATGAGCACCAAATATTAGGCAAAGCAGTAATAAAAACTCAGGGAATAAGGACATCTAGTACTCAAGTGCTTAACCCAAGAAAATATCACACGACAGCAAAAATCAGAAATATTGACAATCATCTTACATCCATAAACAATTTTAATGACTGTATATTTCTTTAATCTCTTGTTTTTTAACCTCCAACAATTTCAGATTCAATATGTCCCAGAGTAAAATGTTTATAACTTCTCTACACCGTTGTAGAATATATTTCAGGTCTTAATGTCAAAACTACACTCATAGCTTGCAATAGTTTAGATCTGTGAGATTGACGCTTCCATATAGATTTTTGCTTTGCTTGATTATTACAGAGAGAAGTTTACTTTGTTCACATGAAAGGCCCTCCCACACCCCTCAAAACAAAGACCCTTCTATAAGGTAAGGGACCAGAAGAAAAATGTGAAAGAAAATGAACAGTACACGTACGAACAAAAGAGAAGTAAAATTGAAAAGGAAAGAGAGGATAATATATACTTTGAAAAAATAAGAAACTAAGTGGATCTCACTTTGACTACTTAACTGCTTACAGAAATGAAACTTGAAGTACCTCTATAGGCGAAATAGGCCTCTTAAACTTTCCAAAAGATTCTCCTTGTTCAGGAGCAAGATGCTTGGCATTGACAAACGATTCTGAAGCAGATCCTGGCTCTATAAACTCCTTTAAAACTAATCTGGAGTAGCTGGCAGATTGAGTATTCCTCAAAGATGAGGTCAATAGTGTCATCATCTCAAATCCCTCCCTAGGTCGATAACAAAATAGACTTTCATTAAAACTCTTAAAAGGACTGGTTCTCTGTGAAAGAAACTCAGTAGGATTTCCAGAGTCATTAGTGGTCTTTGGAATGTTAGAGGAACAATTCTTGTAACTTCCACAAGATGGAGAACCTCCTTCAAGATAATTCTCAAGCAGATCATATATTAATCTCTTGATATGAGATCGTTTGAGGGAAGCTTCACCAGGTGGGAACCAATCTGCATTAAGCTAGAAAATACATAGACTTAATGTCAGTCATGCATAAAAAATTCATGAAATGTAATTAGCTCAACAGAGAAACTAAGGAAAAAAGATCCAATAGCTTGCAGTAAAACAAACACACTTTTTTCTCTCCCTCCTTTATGTCCAATTTTTCATAGTAGTCGTATGCTTCCAAAGTTTTGATTTATTAGTCTTGTATTTACTAAATAGTCTTTCCAATCCTAATGTGCAACACCATTTAGAAAAATGATCGTTTACGTAAAGCTGTGGTTTCCATGTCGGATGACATGTAAGAGTGATTGACTGTAAAATGGAATTTTTTAAGAGGAAATCAAGAAGAGGATGCAAACATCAATTCACATGCAAGACAATTCCAGGTTGTCTCAATAATTGTGAACCCTCAAGCAAACTAAAGATTGATGGCATGGCACAACCCAGGTAAACTATAAGAGGATAAATAAATCCAATCAAGCCCCAAAGAACACCAAAATCTAAAGAAAGAAGGCATGAAAGGTTTAAACAAAAGGAATAAATGAAAACAGGAAGTAGAAAGCACACAATAAATAAAAGTCGAACAATAGACGTGTCAACAGAGGTTTTACTTAAGATATGCATCAACTTAACTAGACTAGAGTGGAAACAAGTACATTTCAGACTCATGAACTTCAAAATTGTGTCTGAAAACTGAAGAAAACTATTAGGTTGGAAGGGGAGGATGAAGGGTGGACAGTTGACTAGAGCAGTGTAGAAGCAAATAATGGCATTAGACCTGTTCCGAGTGCTGTAAACTCTATCAGAGATAACAATTCGAGACTTTAGGGACTTTAGAGTCACAAGCCTAATGAGATTAGGTTGGGCTTGAAGAATAGTGGTGTTGAAAGCTAATGGCAACTATTTTAGAGGTCAAATATGTTTGCATTTCTAAATAAAAGAAGAGGAGATTATAAAGAAGCTGAAAGATCTTGATGTCACAAGGGAACCATGGGTTTCATGTTGGGGGGTTGGGATAGCACACAGGTATAAATTATTCAGAGTCTCTTGGAAACTTCATATTTCTTGGAAACTGCATCAACATTTACTCACTCCAGTAACTAAAAGAATTCCAATCAATCAAAACATAGTATCAATTAATACTCAAAAATCAAAGTATAAGCATATCAGAATAATGTAAAACAAAGCAGAGTGCTTACAAACTTGGAGGACGATGTTATGTTATATATGCTAAAATTAACTGGAACTTCTTCCAGAAAAAGCTCGACATAATGAAGCAAGAAAAGTCCACAATCATTCGAGTTTTGCTGCTGAGGTAGCTGCACATAACATGAACCAAAGTCAAAAGGTTGCTGTACATGCCCCAAATAGAGAGATATGTATACAGAAACGCCGTGTCATAAAACCAAAATATGCTATTGTTACCTAAATCACTATAAACTAACCAGATATAGAAAAGTAACAGGAATCTTCAGGCTAATATGTCTGCGGGAGACACAGCAAATAATAGAAATACAGGATAGTGGATGTTGTGCATGTTCTAAGAAGATAAAATCTTGATTATTTTTCATTAGCGTATCTCTTGCTCATGAAAAGTTGAATCATGTCATCATATTATCCCTTCCAAATCATTTATAGACAGAAGTATGCAGGTAAATATGGACATATATCTTTGTTAAGAAGAAAATTCACTGTTAACTTTTGAAATTGATTATTTAGACCAGAGGAGGTCAAAGCCTTCTGGATATTCATTCTAGGCATATAGCTTTTGTCCATGCTGCTTCATCCTGCTTGCAATAGAATGTAAACATAGGTCTTTGAGAAAGTTTATTACTTTCAAGGATTTCTTTCCAGTTATGTGTTTTTGTTACTTCTTTTCAATCATTTCTTCTTTCTCCATTTACAGTTAGTTTGGTCCATATATCTGTGTTAAGAAGTAAATTCACTGTTAACTTTTGAAATTGATTATTTAGATCAGAGGAGGTCAAAGCCTTCTGGATATTCATTCTAGGCATATAGCTTTTGTCCATGCTGCTTCATCCTGCTTGCAATAGAATGTAAACATAGCTCTTTGAGAAAGTTTATTACTTTCAAGGATTTCTTTCCATTTATGTGTTTTTCTTACTTCTTTTCAATCATTTCTTCTTTCTCCATTTACAGTTAGTTTGGTGCAGAAAACACCTAGTATTATTTATATGAACTTATATTATCAGAAAATATACAAAATTCTAACCCTTGGAGTAGCAATTGACATTCATTTCCTGAGTATCAGGAAAAGTGAGAAGCATACATCTACGGAAACCCTATCGAAGAATTATGAGAAGCATATATCAAGGGAAACCTTATGGACACTCTTGATCACTAGATGGTGAAGTATGTAGGTAAATATGGACACAAATTATTAAGGTTCTATGTTAATTTGACGATAACAACAAAAAGTTTAAAATGTAAATTGGAAAGCATACAATAAAGACACATTTGATTCCCTATAATCATATAGGTATTTTATATGGTGCGGAATCAGAATCCAAAAAACAAAAATAAAGTTGAACCAACTCGGAAATTTGCAGAGATTAATTTTGTTGTAATGAATTGGTCATTGAAAAATTATAAAGCCTTTTTTTATATAAGCAAAATAATCACGTGATTCTAATAGCTATATGAAGATAAGTAATTAAAACCTAATTGAATATTTAATCAAAGACCTATAAGAACAAAGTCCTAATCAAAACAAGAAATAAAATCCTATTAGAACAAAAAAAAAAAAATAAGTGTGTCCTATTTGTACTAGAATTGTCCTACATCTTTTCCCCCACTTGAGAAAAACTCATCCACGAGTTTTTTTGAAGAATAAAAAATTAATCAATCAAGAGAAAAAATATCCAAAATTTATGCATCGCGAGGTGAGGATTTGAACCTAACTTCAACTCGAGGAAAATCTATAGCCACCTGTTGTCGTATTCTAGACTCGTTGAAGCAACCAACATTCATAGAAGTCAAAATCTGCAATTTTTTGTCAACATCATCTTCAAACCTATCCACCTTCGTTCTAGATTCTAGATTGAGGTTCATAATTTAGCAATCCTCCAATCATCTTTGCGAGGATGCATGCCATTACAACCATGGGGCCATTCTGATGAGGACATCTATTTTGTTATTTTGGACTATATTTAGATGTATTAATTGGGTTTATATTTATGGGTATTAGGCCTAAGCCCCTCTATTTTTAGGGTTGTAATTTTGTTTTAGTTGGCTTGTATGAAAAGTTGAAAGACAGGCAAAGATTTGATAAAATTTATATTGCTTATCCTTCGCTAGTCTTTTCCTTGTGTTCTTTCTTCCTTGCGATTGTTTCTCTTTCTTTATTGCTCCTTAGTGGTTTCTCTTGATCCTATATCAAATTTGGTATCAGAGCCAACTTCAATCCTATGACTAATATTTCATCTACACGATATGCATATACTCAACCTATATACATAGCCAATACACCAATAACCGAACCATTTTCTTAGCTACCGCCGTTTACCAACTATTGAAAATCCAATCGATATTTCCACTCCCGCCACCAGTCACTGCCAGTGTAAGATTCATCACCACCTCCACCGTTCAACCCAGTTACCAATATAGATCACCTCATCTTCACCACCAACACCATCGATAATTGCAACATTCACAGAAGATAAAAGGAAAGCATTCAATTCGATCCCAACTATTAGACAATAAACGAAGCTTGGATAACAAAGGAATAAACCTACGCACTTTGGAGGATATAATTCTAGTTCAGCAGCGATCTCTAGCGAATAGAAACCCACTCTCTACTCCTCATTTTTATCTTGTACAAATCTACACATAGTATGAAGAGTAGATCCAACCATCGCAAGTAACCTTCTTTTTTTCCTCCAGCATATTCATGATACTTTTTT
The DNA here is from genome assembly GCA_903798385.1 of Fraxinus cuspidata. Classification (NCBI taxonomy): domain Eukaryota; kingdom Viridiplantae; phylum Streptophyta; class Magnoliopsida; order Lamiales; family Oleaceae; genus Fraxinus; species Fraxinus cuspidata. Next base: position 5,620 of record CAIGRP010017670.1, read on the forward strand.
ACGATAGTTTAAGGACCGTACATCTCCATTTCTCTTCTCTCATGCGCATACAAAAATGTACTTTACTCCATTTCAAAGAAACAAAGTGGCACGATAGCTGAAAGAGGATTTGGGACTAGATCATTAGGGTTGTGAAGAAAAAAGGAAAAATTGCAGTTAAGTAACAAGCTTTTCTTTCACCACAAACATTCAGCTGAAAGAAAGAGAAATTGGTGAGGCAGCAAGCTAGAGAGTTCTAACTGGGGGAATCATTGTTTTTTCTATCTTTGATTTTATATTACTGTTTCATTCTAAAATTGCATCAATTAATTTCTCTGTGTCGCTGTTATTCTACTATGTTATCCAAACCCACTTGATTGGATCGTTCGACTATTTTAGTTCCCTACTTTTACTCCCACTTATTTTACATGATTGGGTTTTTTACTATTGTTTGACGCTAACTTTGTCATTTTACATATATCAGTATTATTAGCTTGCTATATTTAGATTTACTTAATCCTAAAAAAAAATATAATTAAGATGCTCGTGTTGTTATTTTCATCACTTGCATGTGTTGTTCATTGATCTCTCCATGCATTGCATTTAGTTGGTAGTGCATTTCATGTAGTTGCGTAGTGGTAGTCTAGTCACGAACCATTGACCTTTTCTAATTTGATGCACTCACCCGAGAATTAGCTCAGCTTGCTACTAACCAGCAACATTTACAAACTCAACTAGCAACTATCCAACTGAGATGGCTTCTACTCGTGAAGGGAACAAGGACCTAGCTGCTAGGTTGAACAATTTTGAGCAAACCCCTCATTTGACTGATACTAATAATTCTGAAGCGTCCCATAATAGACATTATCGTTATCGACAACGTGGTCGTTGACATTTTTGACGAGATCGAAGGGACATGGAACAAGATCGTGAATGAGAAAGAAGTCAGACTGTCACGACACTCATTCTCCTCCTTGCCATGGGGAGCATTTCTTTAGAAGAATTAAGTTAGATGCTCTTACTTTTGATGGTTGCTTAGATCCTAGAGTTTTTACTCAATGTATTAAAGACATGGATCCTTTCTTAGCATGGTATGGAATATAAGAGGATTGGGAATTTCAATTTGCTAGTCTAAAATTAACTGGCACTACCTAACTCTTTTGGAAAGATCTTGAAGACTAGCTTAGAATAATTCTTCATATTATTTCAACAATGCTACAAACAATTTATAATACACGTCTGGAAGAAAAAAAAGGAAAATAATCTACCTAATAAGGAAAAGGAAATAAGTTGTCAATTATCCTAAAATACCATTAAACACAGTTTCCATCTATGATATTCTTCCATATTTGGTGGACGTTTTCTACACTCCCCCTCAAGTTGACCTATAGATGTTGATAAGGTTCAACTTGCTATTGAAGTCACCAAACAATTGTCTGGATAACCCTTTGGTGAAGATATCTGCTATTTGCTCTTTTGTTAGAATATACGTCATGCAAATAATTCCTTTATCCACGTTTTCCTTGATAAAGTGTCTGTCAACTTCCACATGTTTGGTTCTATCATGCTGCACTGGATTGAGGGAAATGTTGATCGCTGCTTTGTTATCACAATATAATTTGATTGGAAATTCAATTCCAACTTTCAGTTATTCCAATAGTTTCTTTATCCATTAACCTTCACATATTCCCTGTCCAACTGCTCTGAATTCANGGAAATTCAATTCCAACTTTCAGTTATTCCAATAGTTTCTTTATCCATTAACCTTCACATATTCCCTGTCCAACTGCTCTGAATTCAGCCTCTGCACTATTTCGTGCCACTACATTCTATTTCTTGCTCTTCCAAGTTACCAAATTTCCCCATACAAAGGTACAGTAGCCTAAAGTAGACCTTCTATCCTCTGTTGATCCAGCCCAGTCAACATCAGTGAATATTCCTACTCATTTTTGTTTATTTTTCTCGAAAAATAGTCCTTTCCTAGCTGTACCTTTTGGATATCGAAGGATTGTATATACTGCCTCTAAGTGAGCCTCTTTGGGAGAGTGCATATGCTGGCTTACCACTCTTACTGCAAAAGCTATGTCAGGTCTAGTATGAGATAGATAGACTAACTTCCCAACTAGTCTTTGATAGCTGTCTTTTTCAACTGATTTTTCTGTGTCATTCGACAACTTTCTAGCCTCAATAGGTGTGTCGCACGGTTTGCACCCCAGCATGCCGGTTTCGGTTAAAAGATCGAGAATGTATTTCCTTTGGGAAACACTAACACCCTTCTGTGATCTTGCAACCTCCATCCCTAGAAAACAACGCATTTGTCCATCCCTAGAAAACAACGCATTTGTCCTAGGTCTTTCACCTAAAATTCAACAGCTAAACTCCTCTTTAGTCTTTCCATTTCAGTTATGTTATCCCCTGTTAGGATTATATCATCCACGTATACAATCAGGATAGTCTTTGTTCCATCTCTGGATTATTGGAAGGACATTGTGTGATCTGACTGCCCTTGCTAGTATCCTTGACCTCTTAATACTTTTGCAAATCTATCAAACCATGATCTCGGTGACTGTTTGAGCCCATATAGCGACTTCTTCAGTTTACATACTTGATTATCCTTATTCTCGTTGTTGAAGCCTAGTGGTGCTGTCATATAAACTTCTTCTTCTAGATCCCCATTAAGAAAAGCATTCTTAATGTCTAGTTGTTGAAGTGGCCAATCTAAATTTACTGCTAACGACAAGAGAACTCGAACTGTATTGAGTTTTGCCACAGGTGCGAATGTTTCAGTGTAGTCGATGCCATATGTTAAAGTGTATCCTTTGGCAACTAGACGTGCTTTATAGCGTTCTACTTTCCCATCTGCTTTGTACTTTATGTTAAAGACCCATTTGCAGCCTACAGGTTTCTTTCCTTTTGGTAAGTCGGCCACTTCCCAAGTTTCATTTTTCTCCAGAGCATTCATCTCCTCCATTACTGCTTCTCTCCATTTGGGTGATTTCAAATCCTCCTGAATATTCGCTGGGATTTCTGTTTTATCAAGGTTAGCAGTAAAAGTACGAAACTTTGTAGATAGAGTATTATAAGATATGAATTTTGAGATAGGATGGAGAGTACATGACCGGGTTTGTTTTCTGATAGCAATGGGTAGATTCAAATCCAGAGATTCATTGGATGGATTTTCTTCAGGTCCTATCACCGGTTCCGACTCTCTCGGTGCCTCAGATGTAAGAGTTTCCTTATACTTTGATTTTGGCCTCCTTGAGTAAACCAACACCTCTTTGTCACTGTGTTTTTCGACATCTCCCCCTGAATTCAAGTTTCCTCCTGTGTATGGCACATTAGATTGACAGGTTCTGTATGGACCAGTTCAGGTGGGGAAAGATCAACACTTAAGAGTTCCCGATTTGAGACCCGATCATCTTCACTTATATGCTCCCCCTGAAGATGGGGTTTGTGGTAGTAAGGTGTGTTCTCAAAGAAGGTTATGTCGAAACTGACATAGATTTTTTTGTTGGACGGGTCGTAGCACCTGTAGCCTTTCTGTGTAGGTTAGTATCCAAGGAATATACATTTGACCGCACGTGGTTCAAGTTTGTTTCGAAGATGGGAGTGGATATGTATGAAAGCAGTACTTCCAAATACCTTGGGAGGTAGATTGGAAGTGAGGTGGGAAGCTGGGAAATGTTTTTGGAGTCTTTGTATAGGTGAGTCAAAAGAAAGGATTATGCTAGGCATTCGATTGATGAGATATGCGGAAGTTAGGATGGCATCCTCCCAAAATATTTTTGGCATATTGGTAGTGAACATGAGAGCACGCGCAACTTCGAGTAGATGTCTATTTTTTCGTTCAGCAATCCCATTTTGTTGGGGTGAGTGAACACATGAGCTTTGGTGGACTATCCCATTTTTTGTTAGATAGTCTTGTAATGTAGTGTTGAAGTATTCCGTGCCATTGTCAGTGCGCAGAATTTGGAGTGGTGTTTGAAATTGGGTTTGAAGCATAGAGTGAAAATTTATGAAGATAGAGCGAACATCCGTCTTTTCTTTTAAGAAGTAAACCCAACATACTCGAGTGGTCGTCTATAAAAGTGACAAACCATTTAGTTTGGGTGCGGCTAGGGTAGCAGGAAGGACCCCATAAATCGTTGTGGATCATGGCAAAAGGTTTCGATAGTTTATATGTGGAGGCGGGAAATGATGTACGCTTATGCTTTGCAAATTCACAACTTTCACATTGAATATCAACCGAAGTTTTATTAAAGATAGAAGGTAATACACGTTTCAAGTATTTTAAGCTAGGGTGACCCAATCTATTGTGCTATAACAAAAGTTCACTATCTTTAGAGATAGATGCAGAATTATAGCCTAAAAAATGACTTGATTTACTCATATCAGCCTCCTCAAAGTAGTATAGTCCCTCAAACTCCTTAGCACTGCCAATCGCCTTCCCCGTGAAAGATCCTGAAAAAGACAGTAAGATGGAAAGAAGTTAGCAGAACAATTAGAACTCTTGGTCAATTGACTGACGGATAGCAGATTACAAGACAAATTTGGAACATGAAGTACAGAGTGTAGTGTTATGGACTCTGAGATTCGAATATTCCCTTCTCCCACAACAGATGATAGTAATCCATCTGCAATTTTTACTTTAATGTTTCCCGCACAGGTAGTGTATGATGAGAATAGGTGATATGAATCCGTCATGAAATCGGATGCACCGGAATCAATAATCCCGGTGGTTTTTGATCGTGAAGTGCTTAGGGCTTTAAGAAAGTTACCTTTGTGAGCAAGAGAGCTAGAAGGACCTAGGGGACTGTTGACTAGATTTTTGAAGGTTTGAGAACATTTGATAAAGTTGTTCCAGTTGTTCTGAATTGAAAGCGCCACTAGAGCTTTGGTTATTTGTTATCTCGGCTTGATACCCTCGGCTTTTGCTATTTTTCCTTGATTTCCAATCTGGGGGTTTTCCCTGGATTTCCCAACATGTGTCTTCTTTATGTCCCAACTTACGACAATGTTCACACCAGGGTTGTCCTTGCAATTTTGGGTTGGAATCATCATAACTGCCTTTTAATGTTGGGCCCAAATTTCCACCTCCAAGCCCAGTTGGCCCAAATCCATTAGAAATGTTATTATTTGACCTAGGCCCAATAGGCCCATGTAATTTAGAAAACCCAGCCGGCCCATTTCCTTTAAACTGTCTAGAACCCGTCGCATTCCTTGGCCCATTATTTCTCACGGTTGGAGATCTAATTACTGCTAGGGCAGACGATGCGTCTCCGGTGATTTCCTTCATCATCACCTGCCGGCGTACCTCTTCACGTTGAACCTCGGAGAACACTTCGCGAGTGGTGGGTAGTGGTCGTCGACCCAGTATTCGACCTCTGACATCGTCGAGTTCCCGATTCAGACCTGTAAGGAACTCGTATACTCTCTCGTTCTCTTGCTTCTTCTTATACAGAGCGATATCCTCTGGGCATTTCCAGTCTTCGTCACTGCTATGGTCCAAATCCTGCCAAAGTGAAACCATCTCCATATAGTAGTCGGTGACATCCCTGGTGCCCTGCTTCGTCTGCCATAATCGCATCTTTATCTCGAAGATATGGGAAGAATCTTCAAAGTCAGAGTATGTTTCCTTCACAGCCTCCCATACATCCTTTGCAGTAGGGAGGAAGAGATAGATTTTTTCAATTGATGGTTTCATGGAGTTTACCAGCCATGCCGTTACCATGGAATTCTTAGAATTCCATCTTGACAGAAGTTTTACATCGGTTGGCTTCTTTATATCACCGGTCAGGTATCCTAACTTACCCTTTCCATCGACCACTAATTTTGTAGATTGTGCCCATTCTCGAAAATTTCTTCCATTCAGTTTTTCCACTGCGAGTTGGAAGGAGAAGGTTTCAATTCCCATTTAGCCGAATGAGGAATTGGCATCTGCTTCGAACTGAGAGGTTTCAGATGTCATGGATTCCTGGTTGGTGGGTAGGAATTCCTCCATTAGTTTGCTAGGTTAGGAACGGCTCTGATACCATGAAGACTAGCTTAGAATAATTCTTCATATTATTTCAACAATGCTACAAACAATTTATAATACACGTCTGGAAGAAAAAAAGGAAAATAATCTGCCTAATAAGGAAAAGGAAATAAGTTGTCAATTATCCTAAAATACAATTAAACACAGTTTCCATCTATGATATTCTTCCATATTTGGTGGACGTTTTCTACACTCCCCCTCAAGTTGACCTATAGATGTTGATAAGGTTCAACTTGCTATTGAAGTCACCAAACAATTGTCTGGATAACCCTTTGGTGAAGATATCTGCTATTTGCTCTTTTGTTAGAATATACGTCATGCAAATAATTCCTTTATCCACGTTTTCCTTGATAAAGTATCTATGATATTCTTCCATATTTGGTTGGAAATTAGGAGGAAATGAAGCGCCGCCTTCAAGAAAAATACTTAGCCCAATCTTATAGGGTCGATTTGTTGGACCCATGGAATGACCTTACACAGGGCAATCGTCTAGTGACTAAATATGTTACTCAAGTTGATGAATTTCGAACGCGACGCCATGTTGTTAAGGATGAGGCTATGACTTTGAGTAGGTTTAGACAAGAACTAAGAGATAATCTTAGGCGTGAGCAGACTTTGAGTAGGTTTAATTAAGGTCTAAAAGATGAACTTAGGCGTGAGCTTATCCTTCGAGGTGTCACTACTCTTGATCACGCTTACTCTTTTGTCCGAGATTGAGTAAGTTACTAAGACTTCGTATGAAGGTGTAGTGACCATCGTCTTTCTGTCTCATCAGTGCCACCTCCTCCCTTTAAGTCTCTCCTAGGGCCTTCCTAATCTAATGCTCCTTCCGTGTTGGAAAGGGGTAAAAGCCCTAAAATTCCAAGAAATTCCTCTTGCTCGTAGTGTTTCAACTGTAAAGGCTTCAGTGACATTTTCTCCAAATGTCCTAGCCGAGCCTTAGACATTGAGGAACGGAAGGGTGTAGTAGATGAGTCGTTAGAAGATCAAGTCTATGAGCCTAAATTTGAAGAATTCGATGATTTGGATGATAATGATACCTCGTTAGGTTGTATTCGAACCCTTCCTGAAGGTATAAGTAATGTGACCCTTGTCCCCAAACCACCTTGGTTAAGTATTGTACGTTGTACCCTTGCTCAACCTAAAGATGCTGATGATTGGCATCATCGTGCCTTTTTTTGTACTTATATTAAGATCATTAATAAGGGTTATAAAGTTATTGTAGATAATGCTAGTTACATTAACGCATTTTTTATGGCTACTGTGTCCCGTTTTGGATTGAAGCCAGTCCCCTACCCTCTGCCATATGGCGTCTCTTGGGTTGATACTTCTATAGCTGTAAAAGAGCGTTGTCTGGTGCTTATCCAGTTTCGTGAGTATAAGGATCATATGTGATGTGACGTTATTCTTATGGTTGTCAGTCACGTCATTTTTGGTTGGCCTTAGTTGTTTGATTTGGATGTGACCACCTATGGTCGATCTAATTCATGTTCTTTTATGTTTAATGGAAATAATATTCACCTTAATCCTTTACTTCTAAAACTTGTTGGTTTGAAGCGAGTAAAGAAAGTTGTGGAACGGAATGGATTACACATCAACCCTATAAAATGTGAGTGTATACTCATGGGCGATTTTGTTATGTTTGTTATGGTTGTCCCAGTCAATTCTTGAAGAGTTTCAAGATGACCTTCCTAATCTATTATCTCCTTTACAGGATATTCAACATGTCATAGATCTTGTCCCTAGAGCATCTTCTAAATTTACATCACTATAGGATGAATCCTGAGCACATTGAGCTCCAGAAGTGAGTAGATGAGCTCTTTCACAAAGGATTCATCCATGAAGGTTTTAGTTCATATGCAGTCCCCGTCCTTTTGACTCCTAAGAAAGAGGCTCTTTAAGGATGTACATTGACAATCATACCATCAATAGGATCATAGTGAAGCATCGTTTTCCCATCCCTTAATGATATGTTGGATATGATGGTTGGTATCGCAATATTTTCTAAGATCGATTTAAAAATGTATCACCAAATTAAGATTTGCCTAGGTGATGAGTGAAAAATCGCATTTAAAATGAAAGATATCTTTTATGAGTGGTTGGTCATGCCTTTTGGACTAACCAATGCCCCAAGTACGTTTATGAGAGCGACGCCACAAACTCTTTGACCTTTCATTGGTAGTTCATCATCGTCTACTTGATGACTTGTTTACAATAAAATTAGTTAATAACATTGAGATCATCTCATACAGGTTTGTTCTTCCCTTCATGCAACAAGTATATATGCTAATGTGAATAAATGTTTTTTCTTCACGATACAATTTTCTTCCTAGGATTATTTGTATCCGCTACATGAGTATCGACTGACCCCGCTAAGATTAAGGTCATTGTTGGTTGGCCTGAACCCAAGACTATACATGAAGTTAGGAGCTTTCATGGCTTAGCTACCTTTTATCGTCGTTTCGTCAAAGGGTTTAGTATGATCATGGCTCTTATCGTAAAGTGCATGAAGAGAGGAGAATTTCATTGGACACAGGAAGCGGGTAAGGCTTTTAAGTTAGTCAAGAAGCGAATGACACAAGCTCCTGTCATGCACTTATCAATTTTTCCAAAGTTTTTGAGGTCGAATGTGATACTTCAGGGGTAGGAATAGGTGAAGTTCTTAACCAAAACACCACCATATTGCTTATTTCAATGAGAAGTTAAATGATGCCAAACAAGGGTACTCCACTTATGATAAGGACTTGTATGCAGTTGTTTATGCTTTGCGCTATTGGTATCGTTACTTGTTTACCCAGAATTTTATTCTTTATTCGGTCCATGAGGCCCTCCACTACCTTAACTTCCAGAAAATATTGAATTCTAGGCATTGTTAACAAGATTGAAGAAAAGAAGATTACGCCCAATATTCTTGCACACACACATATATATATATATTTGTATCATATATAGAACTGTAATATTTAGATTATATGTACTATAAATTGTAGCATCTTTAATGGAAAACCTATTCAGCCAAATTGTTTTCATGGTACCAGAGCCATGCCGATAGAAACCACAGCTGAATCTTCCTATTTCTTGGTCGTCAGAATTCTGTCTCAAATTTGTCCGACATCGTGGGTATTCAACGTGAGTCCCAACATCTTTGAGGGTGGTTGACGCGACTCCGATGATTTCTGTCCTTGACCGATGCAAATACAGCGTCATCGTGTAAATGTCTTTCAGTTTGATACTCGCCAATTTCCTTCTCTGTTCGTGACCGGCGGATCGTGTGGGTATTCGAAGAGATTCCGGCATTCCTTGTTGGTCGACAATAATTTTGTGGGCTCGTCTTCGATTGGCTGATTTGGTGCGCTTATCGGTGACAATTCTCCTGGCTCTGGATGTTGGTGTAGTGAGGTGAACTTGGGTTGGAATTGGACAATTATTGGTCGATTGTGTGGCTGCTGAACCAGTGTGGGTTTGTAGGGCTGCTAGACAAGTGTGGGTTTTTAGGGTTAATTTGCTATTGGGCTTACAAGGTAAAGGTCAAGTTGTCACTTTTCCTTGGTTTGTTGATTCAGGGGCCTCGAATCATATGACAAGCAATTTAGACTCTTTGCATAACGTTCAACACTATACTGGTACCCAAGATATTCAAATTGCTAATGGGATTACCCTTCCAATTACTACTGTTGGTGACATTGGATCATCTTTTGATAATGTTTTTGTTTCTCCGGGCTTATCTACTAATTTGATTTCGGTTGGTCAATTAGTTGATAATAACTTTGATGTGTGTTTCTCTCGTGCCGGTTGTCTTGTGCAGGATCCGAGATCGGGAAAGGTAATCTCAATGGGGCCTAAAGTCGGAAGATTGTTCCCATTACAGTTTATTATTCCTACTGCTATGTCGTTGGCTAGTATTGATGTTGGACTTAAACATGAATTTTGAGATTATTCATAGCGATGTTTGGGGCATAGCACCTGTCATTTCACGTGCTCATTATAAGTATTTTGTGACATTTACTTTCTCCGTTCTAAAAGTGAGGTTGGTACCATCCTTCAGACTTTCGTCGCTTACATTGAAACACAATTTTCGTCTGGTATTCGAATTTTGAGGTCCGATAATGGTGGTGAATATATGTCTCATCAATGTCAAACCTTTCTACAACAGAAGGGTATTCTTTCTCAACTTTCTTGTCCGTATACTCCTCAGCAGAACGGAGTGGCTGAAAGAAAGAATCGTCACTTGTTGGATGTTGTTCGGGTTTTACTCTTGGAATCTTCGGTTCCCTCCAAATTTTGGGTTGAAACCCTCTCCACAGCTGTACATTTGATTAATCGGCTCCCTGCTCAACATTTAGATTTTGATTTGCCTCATTTTTGTCAATACAACACACATCCTGAATATGATATGATAAATACTTTTGGTTGTGTTTGTTTCGTCCACTTGCCTTCACATTAACGACATAAGCTTTCTAAACAATCGGTACGATGTGCTTTCATGAGGTACATCAATGCTCAGAAAGGATTTATGTGTTATGAGGGTGTTGCTAATCGCTTCCGTATCTCTCGCAATGTGGTTTTCTTTAAGAATCAGTATTACTTCCCATATCTATCATCTTCTGATTCGGCCCCACTCATTGGTTTTGAGGATTACTCTCATCCTATTGAGCGTTATAAACCGGGTGTGATATATCAGAGACGACGGCCTCTAGAGTCACAACACCTTCCCGATCTTGATCCCAATCCTGATCCCATTCCAGTCTCTGATACTTTACGGCGGTCTACTCGTTTTACTCATCCTCTTGATTGGTATGGTTTCTCTACTACTTTATCTCCATTCACAATTCCTACTTTTTATTCTCAGGCTATTACCCAACCATGTTGGGAGAAAGCTATGCAAGAGGAACTTCAAGCTCTTCAAGAGAATCACACATGGAATATTGTTACTTGCCCTTCCGATATCAAACCTATTGGATGTAAATGGGTATACTCTGTTAAGCTCTGCTCTGATGGATCCCTAGATCACTATAAAACTCGATTGGTCGCTCTTGGTAATCGTCAAGAATATGGTATAGACTATGAGGAGACATTTGCTCCTATTGCAAAAATGACAACGGTTCGTACTGTTATTGCTATAGCTGCCTCCAAAGGATGGTTTTTGCGGCAGATGGATGTCAAGAATACTTTCTTACATGGTGACATTAAGGAAGATATTTATATGACACCACCTGCAGGTCTCTTCTCCTTGCCCTCTTCCCTTGTTTGTAAGTTAAAGCGCTAACTTTATGGGTTGAAACAGGCTCCTCACGCTTGAAATTTGCTTCTCGTTCACTCAGAATCAATATGAATCATCTCTATTTCTCTCAAACACTAAGGCATGTATGGTGCTTCTTCTTGTCTATGT